>BGPR01005188.1:68338-97959 GCA_013235015.1 Araneus ventricosus | reverse complement strand
TATTAATTGAAGCAGAATGTAATATGCAATATCTCAAGCACCACACACTATGGCCAAGTAAGTAAGAAGAACAAACGCCATTATTTTCTCCAAAAGGTTTAATTTCAGAGAACATGTCAAATTCTGTTAATTTGGATAAAATTCAGCTTCTAATGTGTATACATCTAGGAGATTAGTTACATATTTCTAAATAATTGTGACTTTAAAGCTTATGATTGATTTAGCATAGTTGACGATGGAACCTCAAGTGACATTCACAAACATATTACTATTCCCGAAGCGAAGATAACGTCTACGCTATTTCTGGCTAAACTAGTGCAGATTAACTGATAAATGCACTGAAGCTCATTTTATATCTGGGGATACTTCGCGTGCGTTCAGAGATTAGATCGTAGCCATTGTATAATGCTGCGGCAATATCCCTATTATGAACCCATTAAGCCATTTCACAGTAACGTGACATTTATTCAAATTATGGCTTTTGCGTTTGATCCTGGTGATTATTTGAAGTTAACGTTAATCTTTAAATAGTCAAAGCAGAAAGTATTTTGACAAACATTTCGATGAAACTGAAATGTTTGATGAATTGAGCATCTTGAACCCTCTCAATTAGAAGAATGGTCTACCACGAAAATCTCGAAATTGCTGTCGGCATCACAAGTCAACAGCACGTAGAAAGTTCCGGGATGTATCATTACGCAGAGATAAATAGTACGATTATGATCCTTATGTGTTTAAAAGTAATTGATTCACTTGAACAGAACTTAGCTTTAAACGCCAGTAATCGATATTCTGCGGTATGAATTTCTATAATTAACCAAAAGTTGTTTAGATTCATTGGCATCATTCTATTGCAATGAAACATTCTGAAATAAGCATTACATAATCAATCAGTTATTCGGTCGCTCGTAGCGTTTTACGTGTTGACTATTTGAGTTATCACTGACCCTAATTTTCGGGAATTAAAATACAAGCCATTGTTCCTAGATGCAGAGATTTTATGATCTGATTTATTTAAATGGACGGCTTTACAAACGGAGTTTTCAAGACATTATACAAGAGAAAAAATACATTACAGAATACAGATACATAAGAGAGTAGGCGATGATGCCGACTCTCATGTGTAGTCCTCAATTCGAGATTTAGTTCTCAAATGTTTTTCTTCAGTTGGAGACAAAGCGTCTTTATAGAAAGCGTACGTCTTAAGGTATTCGACTGGTTTAAAATCGTCGTTTTTGATGAAATTATCAAAAAACTTTTTATGACTTAATTTTGTAGCCTGTTTTACCAGCTTTCTAAAACTGTTTCACTTTTTTATCTGTGTGAATTACAAATGGAGTTACAGCTGTTTTATTACCGAACTGTAAGCATTATTTCATGTTGCATGAAAACTTTAAATGTGTTTTCTGAGAAATGATATTTTTGAGGAAAACTGTCGATCGTAACAATAATTTCTCAGAAAGTTATTGAAGTATTGATATGAAATTTTCTGAGATTGTTTTCTGTAATATGCTTGATGTTTTTCTCTAAAAACTAAGGTCAATTTTAAAATCAAGTATTATTTTTAAGTGCTTAAATATAAACGAAAAGCATTTTTTATGAAAAATTACCAGTTTAGTAACTATGGTCAGCTATATTTCAAAACCATTTTGAAGTACAAGAAATGTTTTAGAGCATAACACAGATAACTGTCATAAAAATGTACTCCTACAAGGATTTATGTATATTTAGAATATGATTTTGTCTATGGTTGTTAGCGTAAGACAAATATTTTAGTCATTTTTCTTCAAATTTCTCAGTTTTTTTTAAAAATATTATTTTGAAAGCCTAATATTATAATATTTTCATAGTTTTAAAACATATGCAGTTGAAAAATAACATTAAAAATATATATAAGTTATTTTTCAAAAAAAATGTCTCCGAACACAGTCGGATACCTTAAACATACCTTTCTACTAAATCTACAGATACATTAGAAACATACATTAAATGAGGGAAGGCGTAGCCAAATGAAAATAAAGACAATGGCATTTTGTTCAATAATATAGGTAAAATATAAAAAAGATACAATCTCAAGAAAAAATTATCTTTGCAAAATTTTCAAAAGTTTTTCAAATCTTTTATATATCAAATTTTTCCATATAAATAATTTTAAAAAAAATTGATAATAAATGCTGAAAAATCTTTGATAAGTTTAATGCACAATGCATGGAAAGAGAAAAATAATTTTAAACTAACTTGCATAATCAACTTAGACAATTTTTATCGATTTCTTCCTGAATGTTACTTTCTTAGGAGTTGTAGATAAAATAAACATTTTAAAATTGTTTATATTTTAGAATATTATATAAATATATTGTCCATATTTTAAAATTATTCTTTTAGAATATTTGTATCTACAAAATTTTGAAGTTTTCCTTCGATCAATTTGGATTTTTGCAGAATGTACAATTTGCGAGAAAATATATTTGATAATTGCAATTATGATATATGTCAAAAATTAGTATTTAATCAAAAGAAATATATTACATAAAATGTTTAGCCCTGGAACAGTACCTCCTATTTTTGCAAGTGGTCATTTAAGCATGCTTGGAAGAAAGTTTTGTGGAATTGTTCCATAGTTAATTAAAGTACCTTATCCAAAAGAGAATCAAGCAACGATCATCAAATCGTCGAAATAATGACACCGTATATATGAGTGGTGTTCTTAGGTAGAAGAATTAATCGAATCATTCTCAGGTTTGAGACTTTTTACAGCTTCACTCTAACATATTCGAAGGTTTTATATTTAGGCATTTGAATTTGACCCAAATATAAGTTTCAAGAAACAAAAGTTCCAGATCTATATGCCTGCAACAGTATAATACCGCATATTTAGTACCGCATATTTTTAAAAATGTTATTGGAACAATTGAATGATTCTCTAATATTTCCAAATGTGATGTTGAACATTGTGAAACTTTGAAAATCACAGAACAAACTGCGAAGGAAACATTAAGCTAAAAGTCATATTATAGTCGTGTAGTTTTCCGACACGCTAGTTTCAATATGAAAACTACAGTGCAAAATATATAGTTTTGATGAATTACCCACTCAGATGGGAAATGATGATTAATGTGTCATATAAATTATTATTTGATTTGAAATTGAACACTGATTCACTCTTTCTTTGGTTATGTAAATAAAAGCATAATCCATAATATTTTTGAATATATTGCTGCTGTAGTAAAGCTATTTAGTTCCAACTGTTATACTTAGGTAGTTTTTTATTATAAGTAGCATTTCATCTCATTGGCATTTAATATCTACATAGCTTATCTTAAATAGTCAATTAAGCTATAAATGCTCTGAGAAATACATTAAATATTAAGATAAGCGCATACACATCATAATGCGTAAGGGTGATTCTTAATTTGTTTTACATGTGGGAAGGAAGGCAGAAATATAGTTATATAAGTCGCAGCAAGATAACATGAGCCATTGCAAATAAACTATACCGTTGAACGACATCAACGTATTTTGGAAATGTTCGATTAAATTTTAAATTATTCAGTAATTTAATGAATTTCCTTTTAAGGACCTTCAGATCTCTTTCTCTCTCAAATCTTGATCTCGGCACATATACGGGAGAGCATTTTGAATTTTCAGGTCTAAAGTCACAATCCTTTCTCAATATATTTCGTGATAGATTAAAGGCTATTCCATAATTATTACAAACCAAAATAGTGCCTCTAAATTAATTTCATCTTATATGTTCGGTATTTATCAGAAAAAATACTTCATGTCATACGTCATGTGAAACTAAATTAAGAAGATAAGCAAAAATATGCTCCAGAGCTCTGTGTACTATGTTAAATTAAAGCTTTAGCCCATAATATAACTAAATTTAAAATAAGAATTTGTTGTTTTGTGGTTTCTGGCTATAATATATTGCTATTTGAAAATACATGCTTACAAATAGATGATTTTCATGTGGTCGAAAGATATTCGGCAAATCTAATGCTTTATTTTCAACGAGCTGACTAAATTAGTTAATTTGTTTTATATAAACTAAGAATACGGGGCAAAAAGTTTCATTTGAAGTAAAAGATGGATCAAACTTTCCAATTTTGACCGCTGTTTAACCAAATTGAAAAGAGAGGGCTAAAGAAACAGACGATGGTTTTCATCTATACGTATAACCTCTGAGAAATCCATGTAACAATCGCTGTTGAATTTCCACCACATTAGTTCTTAAGAATTTATGAAATAGGTTAGATTTTGTAGCATATTGCATAGAACAGTTAGGGTTTCGAAATAACAATTACTTAATTTTACTTTGGAGGCATTTAGATAATGTGCTATTACTGACAGCCGATGAACTATTAATCATGCACTTAACTATATCTTGAAGCACTTAGGAATGGTTTAGTTATTGAAATATATTATATAACGTCCATTCGCTAAATGAGAACTTTTCTGAACAGCTGATATATGCATTATTTATCCTTTTGAGATATGGCTATTAAATTAGATTGGAGTTTTATCATAAAATATCACTTCAGATTAAAGTAGTTTTATATATAATATTTCAGGGTTTCTATTTGATGTAAGAATGGGTCTATTATGATACAGAAATTACCCATTTGGTGTTCAATAATATTAAGTAGAACCGATTTAAAAAATTATAGTGAAAAAAATATCGACTTTCAAAAATATGATATAATTTAAAAGGACTTTTACAGACTTCGTCTTGAAGTATAAGTAATTATGTATTTTTTTCATCTTAGGTTGGAATCCATTATCAAGTTCAGATAATTCGAATATGTACAACAAGTGTAATGAAATAATCGTGATATGAAGAAATTAAAAACAAACTGTCAGGATAAGCAATAAAAGAACGAAAATATATTTTTAGCATTCATAAAATACATTGGGCAGATTTGAAACAGATATGGTCTTCAACCGAAGCATTCTCCATCGAATCGTATACACTTGGACAAATGTATCTGCCATTTCTGGAATACATGTCTTTTGACATCTTCTATAGAACCACCCCTGGCATATTCAAAACCGATAATAATGAGTCAAATCTCTGATCCATCAGTTCCGATTTTAAACGAAGGAACAAAAAATACTCACACGAAGCTAGATCTAGACTGCATGGAAAGTTGGATGCATATTTTGTTGGCCAAATATAGTGTAATAAAAGGTGGAATCATTTGAGTGTACGTTACCACGTTGAGGGCACCAACTAAACGGATGAAGCGCAGGACGTTTCTGTCGAAAAATTTTAATTTAGTTCTCCAATATTTCACGTAATATCGCCTTGTATGTTTGGGTACTTCATGCAAATAAACCATACATTGATAGTTGGAAAAAATCTTCATTAACTTTCCCGCCGATTGAACAACCTTGGCTTTCTTGAATTTTGAAGAAGCTGGTGATTTCCAAGCCATTCTTCTCTGTTTACTCTCCAGATAGAAGCGCTAAAATCAAATCTCGTCGCCAGTAAGGATATATTTCAGGTAAAATTCGCCGTGATCCTTTACCAGACTCTCAAGATAGCGACAAACTTCGAACCCAACCTGCTTTTGTTTAAGCGTTAATAATTTTGACACCCTTTTACCATAGACGCGTCTCATATTCAAGCTCTTGTGCTGGAAAATTAATGCATAATCATTTGAAATCAGCACTTTACCTCAAGTTCAGCGAGCTGTATTCCAATTTCTTCTCAAGAAACAGCAGCAGCTGTGTTCATAATAACATCATTTGCTGCACGATGTGGAGCACTCCAACCCAATTGAAACACTGTCGTCTTAAAATTGTTTGAACCATCGAAATGCTGTTGATCGCGGAAGGACATCCCCACCAAAACTTGCTGTAGCAATTTGTATGTTTCCTTGGCATACTTGAAAACGAACGCAAAATTTCACACTACATACTACTCATCACGAATCTATTTTAATTTAAACAGGGGAATGATGGTTTCATGGTACCAAAATTCAAACTTATGCTAAAAAAGAAATGTATTTTCAAGATTTGCGCTCGCACATGCATAGAATTTGCAATTATAATGCGGATGTGAATGAAGAAGCTTAATATCCCTTCCTAATAGGTATATTCCCCTTCACGAGGCAGATTTCGTATTGAAGTTAACAGGTTGCAAATAAAACATTTTATAGTAATAATAATTTCCAATTTAGCATAAATGCATAGCATATTTCTGTTAATCTTCTTAATTGGCAATTGATAAAGCTATACATATTCGGTTGCATGTGCAAGTCTAAAACTTGAATTCCTCGATAATCTGGTTGAGTCCATTTTAACTAGTATAGGTAACCGTACGATATTAGAGAGGGAAAGCAAATAACTGAACAAAAATATTTACTATAATGGGACTCGTTGTTTAAATTCTTGCTCATATAATATATTCTGTTACCGATGTTAAATAGTGCGGAACTAATGAGTTAATAATTTCCTACTCTTCATTTCTTCGAATATCTCACCTGCCAAAATTTAATAAGGGACCATTCAAATATTACGCAAGCATGTTTTTGGTATTTTTTTACCCCCCCTCCCCCTTGTCAGCAAAAATAAGCAAATCACAAACCCCCTCTTATAATTACGTAACCTAACCGCACCCCCCCCCCCCGTCTTTTTTTTTTACAAAACGTATAACAGTAATAATCTAATTTTAAAAAATATTAGGACTTAATTCAAATAAAAAAACTCTAACTCGGCTTAAAATGGCAAAAAAAATTTAAGTTTAATTTCCTTACAATTTCAAGTTTAAGCTCACAAAAATCAAGTTTAATTTTCTTTTGCCAAATTTAACTTTTTCTTCAAATTTAATTTTTTTTAAATTAAATTATTTGTGCAAGTTACAAGAAATTTTCGGAAATTAAGTGATTTTAATGTCTTACGTAAGCATCACTCATACTCCCCCTCCCCCCTTGTCAGCAAAAATAAGCAAATCGCAAACCCCCTCCCCCCCCCTTGGGTGCTTACGTAATGTTTGAACGGCCCCTAATAGGGACATAGAAAGTCATAAAAAAGGGACATATTATAAGTACTCGCTTACTCTCACAATGAAGAAATAAAACCTTAACAAAGAAATTAACAAAAGGTGAAGAAATCTCAAGAAAGAAAATAAACCTTCTATAAAATAAAAACTAACAGAAGAGGCAAACAAATATTCTCCGAAGATCATTATTCGAACCATCTTACAAACAATACATGCTTGTGGGCGTTCGTATTTGTTCATGGGCTGTTAATCTTCACCGTGACAGGAGAAAATTTGCTTAGAAGGTGTCCTGTCAGTGACAGATTTATACAAGTACAGAGCTTGATGACAGCTTCATAATTAACACAATACGCTGTCTAAAGGTGTTTTAATTGATATAATGAAATGTCTTTCATTAATCGCCTGCTCTTAAAAATAAACGATCTTAGAATTCTTCTTGGTTTTAAGAGCTTTGTTGATATTTCCCTAAGGAAGAAACGATTAAAAGCTATTAGTAATAAATCTTATCTTCTTATATTCGTGAAGGATTTATTTTCTTTGACATTTTAATCTAGTATTACAGAAATAAAGGAATAAATTTGTTATATATGCCATTGTTGATTTGTCTCTATTATACGATTTTTTAAAATTAAAAAAATAATTCTGTATCAGTCTAAGGTATTTCCATAGAAAAAGGAATGCATAACGCTCTAATTTGCGAAATTGAATTTTTACTATATTTTAAATATTTTATCCAGCATAGCTATATAAATTTTATTTAATTTCAAGATACATTTTTAAAATTAAAATTTTTCTTTCTATAGGTTTTGAAGCAAAATATATTTGTTTTTATTGAAACATTGGCTGAATAGTGTAAATGAAATATTTTCACATTATTAAATCGTCTATATTAGATAAGTTTTAGATAGATTGAAAATCGATAAACTTTATTGTAACTTCAAGAATATATTTTCGAAAAGAGACAAAAAGAAATAGGTTCAATTCCAATATTTTATACTAAACGGCCATTTTCACACGGGATTTTATTTATTTTCACTTGATATTTTATTCATATACTAGAGGACCTTGCATCCTGCTTTTTGATGTTCGCCAATCCCTAGGTGAATTGCATAACAATCCTCCTAGGTTTGCAACGCAAACCCTGCTCGCTTCGCTCGCTACAATTACGACACTATGTCCTACTTCAGTTATTGTAAAAGAAGACAATTGTAGTTGAGATTGATTCATTTACTTCTGATACTTTAACTTAAATGGAACAGAATAAAACTTTTTTGCCTCGAAATATGTCGTTTTTCATCCGTTTAGACGATAAATTCAACATTTTTATAAAATTAACAAAGAAAATTATTAAAGTAAAAAAAAATGGTAAAAAGATTTCAAAACATATAGAGAGCCCTAAGAGCAAATTACTTAGATTTATTAAGAAAGGGCATACATCAACTTAGCTCAATTATCATAAAAACGACAATATAGATTAATAAAGACACGGAAATATAGATTTTATAGATTAATAAAAATTCTAAAATAGATTTCCTTATAATTATTGCACCTCATTCAACCCTGGGTCAAATTTTTTGTCCCGGAAATGGACCTTTCTCATATAAAAAAGCATTATGGAGACAAATTCAGCAGGCAAATAAATCTAAAAAAACTACAGAAGTTGGCAGAAGAATGATAAATTAAACTTTAAAATAATGCAGTGTTTTAAGTTGAACAACAGGCTTGCAGTTATGCAAGCAATCAATACTTATGCCTCTGAGAATGATCTAAACCAATTTATATACTTTTGAAAAAATTAATAGTCTCGGGTCGAAATGTAAACTAAGTACTGAGTTATCTCATAAGGGATACATTTATGTTCGCGGTACCTTCCATAAACAAAATCATGAAAGCAAGATGAGCATCTTGAAGCAAATTATTTCACCCTCTTCCTGAATACCTTTCAAAACTTTCTTCAAACGATTAATTTTCACGTTGAATTCGTTTTCTTTCATTGTTTGGAATATCATATTTAACAGCTCAATGGAAATTCATGTTCAACTCATTGAAAAATGGCTCAAAACAAATCGCCATCTGTTGTTTACGCTTGGATGGTAAAATCACATGATCCGTTAAATCGTGTTGCCAAATCGTATAGCTAAATAACGGGTCTTTTGGGAGCCGCTTAAGAGAATTATTTATATAGATAAGCTAAAGACTTATTTAAAAGAATGTTTAAAATTATACCATACTAATTAGTTTGGGATCTGTTTTGACGATAATTTAGATTTGCAAGTGAATTTTTTCTTTCCCATAAGAAAATACATACGCCGATTTTTACAGATTATGCATAATAGCTTCATATATCGTGCTTTATAAACATGAGGAAAAAACACAGTTAGTAAGGCAGTTAAGTGTCTGGTATCGAAAATTCTACCGGGTGGTCATAAGTTATTGGACCCATTTGAAAATTAATGGAAAAACCCTATAATGTATCAACTTCAACTTCGAGAGTAGCTCAAAAAGTGTTTTTTTCAGATAGTTAGCGTGCCGTTACGGCGCACTAAATATGCTTCACGGTAGCCATTTTGACACAGATTTAGTGCGCCGTAACGGCGTGTTACATATTTAAAAAAAATTGAGCTACTCTCTCGTTTAAAAAAACGAAGTTGCTATATTATAGGGGTTTTTTATAAATAATTTTTCAATAATTTATGACCACCCTTTATTTATAATTATATTTTGAACCGTTTGATCTAGGTTGATGAAACTTTGTATTAAAGTCAGAAGTATGAATCGGTGTAGAAGTTTTCAGCAAAAATGAATTTTTAGCTCTTTAATGCCGAGGTGGCAATTTTCTTCTAGCCCCTTTGAAACGGGGAAATTTGGAGAGAAAGCGACATGAATTGGGCTCTCCCAACCTGGGTGATCATTTGCCCCACCACCCACCTCCTGCTATAACCTTCCCTTAAGGCGAAGATAAATGAGCTGTGGTTGGCGATGATAATTGAACCCCCTACCTCGCTTATCTCCTATGTGCGAGCATAGCAAAATAAGATCTCAGAACCCCACATCCCCTCAAAAGAAACCAACCACCTCAGACTGGCCTTCGTCGCTGTTAGGAGGAAATTTTCAGACCACGCAGGATCACCTCGCTCGGTGTCAGAGGGTTAAATTAGGCATTTTAAAATTAGGACACATGAACGGCACCGTATTAAAATTTTACTTTCCAGAAATTTTGAAGGATAATTTTACGTATCAGTGGGAACCTTTTAGTCGGATTTTCTATGATCTATGAGAAAACCATATTTTTCACAATCTTTTGATCGACTTGTTTCGTGTTCCTAAAGATGGAAGTTTGCAATCGAATTTAGTTTTGAAATTTTGGACATTTGCCCGTGCTTCATGACAGTATTATAATATTTTTAGAATTTAATCGTAAATGAATCGATTAATATAATTCAACTTTGATTCATACAAGAGGTAGCCTGGTAGTGAATTTAAGACAAAGTTTATCCCATTGTATTGATAATAGTGAATTATAAAATAGATTAAAAACTAGAAAATAATTGAGACAAAAATATTCTATTTTTTATCCACTTAAAAAATTGCGTTTTTATTAAATTTATCTCCCCCTCAAATGAGCAGAAGATGCGTAACCCTCTGACTATGTAATTTTTTTAAATCACTAATTTAGATTCAACTTTCGCAAAAGTGTTCAAATATGTTGAGCCAAGCGAGTTGTTATTTACATGCAAAGCTTTATTAGTTTAATACGCTATAAAAGCGCTAAGTAAACACATTAGCCTGTGAAAATCGCAGGATTCAGCAGAAAATAGATTTGCTACCAAACCACGGAAATCGCGGGATACGAAGTCAAAGGGATAAGACAAAAAATAGCAAAATAAGAACTAACACTAAATCAGATTACAACAGAAGCGAATAGTTGGCGGATCATTTAAAGCTTATCCTTGACACTCTTGGCAGCCAATTAGCTCATTTACTTATTTTGATTCTGATATATAATCAATTTTAATAAAAATCTTCATGTGATTTTAAAAACATTTTCATTAAAATAAATGCCAATTATTCATGGTAAAAAGCAATTTTATTATTCGTACCATAAAAAGGGAATGTTTATAACTGAGCTTTCTACATTGTAAAAAATATCCGTTTTTTTCCCGGACTTTTTCCGTATGTTTGACGGTTTAAAGCTGTTTTGTTGACGAAACGGTATTTCACCGTTTTTCGCTCCAGCCATAAACGGTTTAAAACCGTCAGTTCAAATTCTATTTTTCGTTATACGGTATTGCTTTCCGTACGATAACTTTCCCTTTTCTTAACTGTAATTTTATTGCATTCATTTCATGTTTTTAATAGGGTTCCATCTCCGTAACCTTAGAACACATGTTCTGGTAATAGTTGATTTGTACACCACAAGGTGGCGCCACTAGAGCTATAGTGACTTTAAAACTCAAATAGATTATTTTTTCTTTATTTTATGAAGTCTCCGGTGGTCTAGTGGTTAGAGCGGCTGCTCTTTACTTCTATGAACGCGGTTTCGATCCCCGACTCGGAGGAGTTAGAAGTTTTGTCACCATCTTGCATCGAAATCGTCCAAGTAAGTTCAATTAAAAATTATATTAATTAAACAAATTGAAATTAATAATTAAACCTTGATTAATTAATATTGATAATACACATCAGCACATTTCAACTCAACTCAGTCGATGACGTCACTTACTTCGATGACTTAATTTTTACGGAGAAAACTTGATTTCATACGGTAAAAAACCGTTTTGCCTACGGATTTACTTCGTAACTTTTACGGTTTTGCACAACCAACTCAGCTGCCAGTTTAAAACCGTAAATTTTACGGGATTTTTTTTACAGTGTAGCCATTTTACAGACAGGAGATGGAATCTTTTATGCTGGCATAGTTACGTGTTATTATTATTTTACATATCTGTTTTTAGTGTGGGTGTTTTTTGATCTGCCATTCTTTTAGTTTCGGAAAGCTGTATGGGTGTTGAAAATTATAAATCCGCAATCTGCGTAAACACCAATACTTACAAATCGACGCCTAACAAGCTACACCACCTATCTCAATTTTTTAAGTCTCAAAAAGGAAGAAAATATTCAATTGTTTGTTACCAAAAACGAATATTTCTGAATTTTTTTAACGTCTGATATAAACATAAGACTACATGTTCCTACAAGATTTGAAAAAAACTAAGAAATATCCGTTATTGATTGCGAAAAATTTGGTATTTCCTTCCTCTTTGAAATTTCAAAAAATTGAGATAGGTGGTGTTGCTTATGTTAAGCGAAATTATTTAAACATAGGTGCATCATATTAAGTAAATACAGCAATATAAATAATTTTCCAAAATATCGTTTCAAAATTACATTTCCAACACGAAATTATTTGATCATTATTTAAGAATAATCGATTCAACATACTCTACGGTTTTAAGTTTTAACCATATAACACGGACCTAAAGAAAGCCACTGCTGACAATATATTAAATCTAACAATCGTTGTTAAAATAAAATGTTTTCTCGAAAAGATAAATGATTATATTTATAGATAAATCATTTACAAATGTAGCAGGTGTTCAAACTAACTTTTCTGTAACCTTTTTTCTTAAAGTTGTAGTAATCTGGTCTCTGATCGAAAAAGGAAAATAATATTAAATTCTTTGCTTTGGGGAAACTTAATATTTCTGGAACAGCAGCTAATCTTGTCTCTAAACTGATTTCCATACATATATGTTTTGTATGACACTCAGAATGTATTTAATGCATGTAATGTATGAAAATGTATTTCTTTTTCTAGTCAGAGAAATTTATTCAAATACAAATAATATTTTGAAGTGCCTCTTTACTACTTATTACTAATACAGAAACTGAACAAAAAACTAAATAGTTTTCTAATTAGTAAAAGTTCCAGAGAAAGAAGATATTTCGAAAGCCTTACACAGCTGTTTTGAAGGTCTTTTATTAATAAGTCTTTTAACTCAGAATATATAAGTTTTAAACTTACATCTACAGTTCTTATTCTTTCCTGTTACTTTAAATACTGAGGAAGGGAAACACGTTTCCAATCTTAGAATAGTTATCATCTTTCAAATAACGTAGGATTTCACAATTAAAATTTTGCAATTTTCGTAACATGTCTGGACGCTGCATGAATTATCAAGAAGCAAATCCTTGAACAGAAAAAAAGGTAGTGATAAAATTTATTTTATGAATCAAATCATGAACATTCTGTTTGTTGGAGTGACATTCCGTTTGGGAGCTACATTCTATTTCATGACTTTTTTCCATGTATGATCTGAAGAAAAGGAAGTTGCTTCAGTCGACTATCTTCTCTACACAAGTTTATGCAATACCAGTATGAGAATGCTTGACCCAAGATTAAAAATTCAAAAAACCTACGCAAACAATGGATCTTTTGGATTTTGCGCCCCGAAACCGTTGTTCTTCGATAAAGAAGTTGCGACTCTGGTATAAGGCACCATGACCGTGCAGAAGAGACTCGATAACAATGGGAAGTAGGATTTTTGGAAGCACTCATAAAATATCAAAGATGATAGTGTATTTAATGAATCAAGATGGTTAGAATAGCTTTAAGAATCAATGATTTATGGATATTATAATTCGGCATTACATATGGATTAGTTGCGATAACTGTGTAGTGCTCTCTGCTAGTTATTTATTCCCCAGAGTCGTGGAAAAACTTTGCATTTTCTTCACTGTTTACATAGTTATTGCTTTTAAACGGTTTGATCCAATAACTGACGGTTTAACCAATACTACAAAAAAAGTAATATTTTAATCAATTTAGAGTTTTTACTTAAATTATTGTATGCAGTCGTATGCATCGTTTTACAAGTCTCAAATAATATAATTTATCTGAATAATTTATGTAAGTATAATTAGAAGTAAGAATTAATAATTATAAGTAAGTAGAATAATAATAATTATAAGTAAGAATAATTAAGAAATGTGTAAGTATCTATTTAAACATTTCATTAAATAGAAATGTAATATTCATTTAGAAAATAGAAACATAACATTCCATTTAATATAGAAATGTGATGTGACAGATGATTTAGGGAATCTCAATTGTTTATGCATATTCTTAATACTAAAATAGCAGCGCAATATATAACTGGTATTTCAAACAGAGGAACTTTCTAACATTTCTACCCAAATCACTAATGATTTTTCTCTTCCCAACTAAACTATTTCACAACAGAACGCGTTGAAAGGGGTAATTAACTCGTTTCTAGAATCTTTTGTGATATACTGGAGAGGATTATTTTTGATGAGCATTAGAAAGTTTTAGATTTTCATTGTTCGTAACCTCAAATGTTAAGAAAACAGAAGAGGAAAATTGATCTGTTAGAAGTTTCATTTGAACTTCCAATTAATAAATTTACCTAATTACCTAAGAATTCATCTGTGGTGGTAGAGTTAGATAGCAAACTTTGTCAAGTAAATTAGTTTGTTTTCTCTTTACATTACGACAATGAATTTATGATGAAAGCGTATTTAATCTGCATTTAGTTTATCAGCATTTATCTTCTCGAGGTTGCATAAATAAATATCGCGGTAAATTATGTATGAAAAAGTTTCTATAATTCGTAGGCAAAATAAATGCATATCTCTAACAGAACAAGGATTTCGAAATTTCATCTTTTTCGCTCGGATTATTATTATTACAACCCGCCCTGTCCCAGGTTACCTAAAAGGGAGTAAGACCTTTCTTACGCCGGAGAGGAAACATAATATAGAAGATTAAAGCATATATTAATACTTAATTTTAAAAAACCCATTGGGTGTACAGAACAATTTCAAAATATTTTCATTTACATCCAAGGACACCTTCTTTTCTATGAAAACATATCACACATAACAGAAAAATATTAAAAGCAAGATCTCAAAACACAAATAAGTATAATTAAAATTTAGCTAAGTAAAATCTATAACATTTGAAACCAAGCAGTTACAATCAAGAGCCGAAAGGCTGAAAGCATTACAAAAACAAAAAAAAAAACAAAAAAACAAATCACGACCGACAAAAGAAAACATTTTAAAATTAATTAAATATTAATATAAAAACCTTGAAATTCTAAAATGTCTTGAAACCCTTGAAAACCAGAGGACAGTGAAGCGAGTAGTATTAGTTAGTAGCAGAAGCCAGGAGGGCCCATGGATTGTGTTCGACTAGGGCCGCCAAGCAACTTTTTCGGCCAAGAGAACCAATCCAGGACACACAGATTTCTTATTTTGTCGCTCGGATGGTGCAGGTGTTATGGTGTTGGCAGCTTTTAGTAAGATTGCAAGTTGGTTTCACAATCGAGAGAATTCAAAGGTCGATAGTAACCCCCCACGTTAAGTAATTGTTTGTTAGAAATCCCTTATGTACATACTCTGAATTTAGCATTCTCACAAAAATAAATTTGTGGCACAACTTTAGAATAGATTGATCGGCATTATGAAAAAACGCTGCTTCTAACGGCAGTCACCTATGAAAAAGTCATTAACAATTGAATGCTTTGTATGTGGACTGCAATTGTATCACACTTGGGCCACGAATTTATCTTTAATAAATACAGACAGTTAATAAATATTCGATCAGCAGCTAATAACTCACTGACATACACATCGACTGATTGGAATCTACATTGAGGATTGAAAGCTGGAGGCATCATTTATTTCTAAGTAGACTACTGAAACTTTTAAGTGGGAAACCGTTTGTCTCACATATTCTGAATTAAACGACCAGGAAATATGAATAGTTATCAAAGTTTCATCCCAAGAGATTACTGAAATGGAATCGTTCAGAATATCATTAATAAGACACATCACTTCCGAAACACTCAATAATTGATTATTAGTAACTCAAACCTCCACCCAAGTTCATAAAATATGAGAATCAACTGTCTACAAAAATTAATAGTTATTGGGAGGTCCTGCCATAATCATTATTATAAACTATCTAGAATATAATTATAGTATTTGGAAAAGTGAAATCAAATGTATTAAATTAAAGGGTGAAATAAAATGTATTAAATTAAAGGGTGAAATAAAATGTATTAAATCAAAGGGTGAAATAAAATGTATTAAATTAAAGGGTGAAATAAAATGTATTAAATCAAAGGGTGAAATAAAATGTATTAAATCAAAGGGTGAAATAAAATGTATTAAACTAAAGGGTGAAATAAAATGTGCAAGAAATGTAATTTCAAATTAAAATTCCTGAAAGGAAAACTCAATATTCTGACGAATATCGCTGAGAAAAATGAAACCTTAATTACAATAAATTTAGTGTATAATTTGTAATAAATACTCTTCGGCTTTAATATGAACTGAAGAAATAATCGTGTTAATGACATGAACATTTCAAAGCGTATATCTTTTCACTTGGAGGTTACAGTACTCATCTGCATTTCTGTAAATATTCCTTTAGTTATAAACATTTCTAAGTTAGTCTGAAAATAAACTTCTGCAATCAAATTTTTATGAGCAACTATATCTATACTTCGATATGTCTTAATATGTTATTTTTTCTTTTGTTTTATTTAGTAACTTGATGATGAAAGTATTAGACTCTGAGATAAGCCAAGATGTGCGTATTCATGTGAGTGATTTGCTGCTATTTCAGTCAAAGATAATTTAATCTACAAGATTGTGGCTATGTTTTGAATGGTAATACACATTTCCTTGCTGTGTAGGTATAGCATTTTTTGAATAATTAATTTCTGCCTTTTAGTACAAGTGCAATTCCATTTGAAATGAAACGGATTATCTTACTTCATGTTTATTTTTTGATTTTCGGTTCATGTTTAAAATGCCCGAGGTCACAAAAAATGAAATGATTTGATATTATTTACAAGATTTTCCATCATAACTTCCTGTTGTTTCTTAATAAACAATAACCGTGGACTGAAATTTTTTAAAGAATTTAATAAATACTCCTATATTGCGCTACTCCCACGCTTTTAGTGAGCCGGATATCGTAAACACTTGCTAATAAGCATCCGCAGGAACAGGCCATTCTGTTTCAACAGTGAGTTCTGCACCTCCAATGCCCTCTTTCTGCGGACAAAAAGGTGAAAATTTCATTCTCCATCCATTTTTTCAGAGTTTTCCCTGAAGAATTAGTATTCATCATAATCATGCTTAATAAAAATCTTTCAAGTAGTTAAAAACATTTCAAGATAAAGAACTCATTCATTAGAGTAGCCAGCTAGAATCTCAAGTAGCTAGCTTACGCGAGATTGAAAAAGCTTCTAAAATATTACTTCTCCAATAATATTAGGAGAATTTTCACAGAACAAATTGCCGAATGATAAAATTGTTTGTGACAGAAAAATGTTCAGAATAATGTGAAAGGGAAACAAAAGTGGATGATCTACGCTATTGCTTTCAAGCTGAACACAAGAGCACATTTACTTTTTGCCATTGCGAACAAAGGCTAATGAGAAAATAGTCGTTTGATCTTTTTTCGCTTTCCCAACAACAAATGCGCTTGTTGCTGGAGATCAAAGATCGGTTAATTGTCAATTAATCAAGTGCCTTTAACAAGAGATTTGTTAATAAGAAATGCCGCTTTGTTTTCTTTCATAAAATATGCAATTACTGTGTCTAATTAGTCACTGGTCACTGATGGTTACAAAGAGAAAACTAGTTTTTAATCTCTTCTTTGGAAGATATCGAAAATATGATCTTATTCCCGAATCCTGGAAGTTCAAAGTTTATCGTTACAATTAATCAAAGACTAAGCATAGCATGCATTTATTTACTATCATTCAAAAAAGTTGGTAAAGTGGTGCCATTAGATGAATCTTAATATAATTAGATACGATAGATAAGTGTTTAAAGATTTACTGCGTTTAGTATTTTTTTATAATTAGAATTATTAAGTTTTAAAATTATCTGAGATAACGCACTTTTCTCCGAAATTCTGAACCATCCAAACAAGATCACGGTTACATAGAAACAAGATCTTCCGCTTTGCAGTCAGAGGACCGCGGAGCCTATACTCCATTTCACCAAAGATCCACCTGATGCAAATGAAATTCGTCATCTGGAGTTAAACAGCATCAAGATAGGGTGGTAAAAAGTTTTGAGATCCTCTTGTCCTTCTTTGCTATATTATCACAGTTTTAAATTATGTGGTCCATCTGTAGTTCTGGCGAAGTTTCTACATACAATGGAACAAATCTACGGAACCGATAGAATTGACACACTAGGCTTATGAAAGCTTGACATGAACAATTTCAGTCATTGGCAAGTTTATTTAAGCACATCATAGTTTTTGCATAACATCGCGAAGCAATTTGTGGTTATTTAAGCACAACGCTAAGTACGCTCAAACTTTTCTGCTTAGAAACAACGGTCTTCACAGTAGGTAATATGCATTTAGTGTAACCTCGTCTTGAAATCTGTTCAAACTTTATTCAACAAAATTCCTATCTGAAATTAATAAAATCCGCAGTAACTATGTGAAACAAAACTGAATTCCGTTTATTGTGTTTTAAATTCCGTAGTATAACTTACGAAACACGGGTAAAAGTATTCAAATGTATATAAAATTTGGTCGCATTATGGTAATCAGGAAGCAGCTCGAAAACAACATTTTGAGGTACAGTCGATTTTAAAAAAGGAAAAAAAATTAATGCTTCATCAGCCCCAAATGAAATATTGCTTTCGAGATAGTTTGTTGTGCAACGGATTGGTGTTGGTTCAATATTCGACAGCAAACATCATGAACTCAACTAGGGGAGACTAAGGATACTTGGCCCTATGTAATTTTCTCAGATTGTGAGATAATTGGCAATTTTTTTAGCCATTTTTATCTGACCTTCGTTCATATGGTCTATTTCAGGGGTATTTCATTCCAACCTGAAAAGCCATCGTAATTATGTGTAGGTAAACATATTTTGGGGGTGCAAAAGTAAATTTTCACTTTTTCATTTCTCAGTGGATAGGAAATTTACTATTGAATATATGATGAATTAAATTATGTCTGAGTTTTAAGCTTTGAATTGATATATGATGTTATGCGGTATTTTAATTCTAAGTGGGTTAATTTTTAAATTATTTAGAAAAAATCAAGTTAAGGATACTTGAGCCTAAAAAGTTAAGGATACTTGACACTATTAAAAGCTATTGCATCTCTGATGTCGCAACCGACCGAAGCACATTTTGTGGTTGGGATCAGTTTTCTGGTGCGTGGAGTTTGTTGGAAAAATGGCAACTGAAATATGGATAATAATTATTTAAAAATTGTTTGCTAGTATTTATTTACCGAAGAAAATTTCTTTTTAATTTTAAAATTGCAAATATTGCAAATAATTATTTTAGTAAGAATTTTAAAAAGAATTGAAATTTAATCAATCTATTTTTTTCCTCACCTGAAAGAAAGTTTTATTTATTTATTTATTATTTAAATAAAAATCTTTTGCTCGAGCTATTCGTCATCGTTTGGTTTTATTTAACATTTCGCCATTTCTATTGAGTTTTTCTTTCTTTCTTGATTTTAATTTTATCTTAAAATATAATTCTCTATTTTTAGCTTTCTACAACATTTTTTAGATCCCTTTTTTCATTTTGATGCTATTCTTTTTTTTCTGATGTTCCAAAACCGGCAATTCCCTGTTCCATTGCTGTAATTTTTATCAATTAATTAACTAAATATTTTAATTCTTTATTAAATTTTGAACTAATTTAATTTAATAACTAGATATAATTTAATGACCAGACTAATTTAATTTAATAACTAGATATAATTTAATGACCAGATTCATTTAATTTAATAACTAGATATAATTTAATGACTAGACTAATTTAATTTAATAACTAGATATAATTTAATGACTAGACTAATTTAATAACTAGATATAATTTAATAACTAGATATAATTTAATGACTAGACTAATTTAATTTCTTAAATAGATTTTATTAATAACAACTGCGTTTCATAGATTCCATATTATTTCTTCATTAGGTTCATTAAAATTTTTCGATAACAAATACGTTTTGTAGTTCAGTTGTATTAACATAATATCTGAATTTCGCGTGCATACAAATTATCAAAAGAATGTAAATACTGTTTGCAAGTAGGGTCAAGTATCCCTACCCATAAGGTCAACTATCCCTAGCTTAGGGTCAAGTATCCCTAAGGTTAGAGATACTTGACTCTAGGCGATTTCATGAAATGTATATATTTTATGACTAAATGAGATATCAGTTTAGCATAAGTACATTTATCCTTCTTTGAAACAAATCTTTTTATGATGATAAAAAATCAAATATTCGAGAAATATAAGAAAAAGTAAAAGTAGGGTCAGGTATCCCTAGTTTCCTTTACGGCTTTCAGTAATGAATCTAAAATTCATAATATAGTAATTGCCTCCTGATTTCGTAATTGCGTCCAATTACAAAGAATAAAATTAACTAAACTTATTAACTTGACTTAGAGTTTAGATTTTGAGTAAAGTATTTTTTCAAAAAACGAAGCAAATTGGAAATTAAAAGACAAAAATGCCAAATCTTAAAAAGAAAAATGAAACGAAGTCAATTGCGAATTAACACAAAAATCTCTATTATACGTACTAAACTAGTTCATAATATGATTAAGCCTATACATTATTCCAGTAGTGTTGTTAAGCCAGATTCCGAATTAGTATGAAGACTATCCACTTGTCTGTATTGAGCTGATACCTAATGAAATTAAGTAAATCAACCTTTGCCTTTAGTTAGACATAGTCTTTTTACTTTTTGGTTTGGGTAAAGTTTTCAGACACAGCCAAACTATTCAGAATAATTTAATCATGAAATCTCTGTTGTTCTCTTTAGATGTCTCAATTTATACAGTTGAAGAAGCGTTCGAGATTCGCCTTGCCCAATCAACGGAAGATTCCTTTTTCTCCACTTGTGGGTTTGCTTCCCAATTCTGCCATTGATTGAGGAGAAAGTCTCTCTTGCGCTAAATCAAGATGCTGATTTCGCCCATTTCCATGACAAACGATTTAACGCTACTGGTCAAAGAATCGTTAACTATTAAAAGCTAAACAGCAGAGAAAATGCTGACAAAACCATACAACGATTTGATAAACTACTACAAATGAGATATTAGCCATAAAATAAAATAAATGTTTGTGCTTTGGACAGGCAATATTTTAGATATATTTGATTGTAGAGATACGCGAAATATATGATACGCAATATTTGTACGTGATATCTGTTCGGCAATATTTGTATATCAACATATTATGATTTTTCGAATGTGTGCTTCGTTAAACTTAATAACGAGCAGAAACCTCTTCCTAGTAAATGAAAACGGAATTAAATAAATGCTATTCATAAAGAAAGAAAGTAGCAAAACGTAATTATTCTCAACGAAAAAAAGAGTTAAATGTTATTTCGTAATTATAACAAAATTATTTGTATAATAACTTTTAACACTTCTACAGAAAACTGAAGTACAATATCAACAAATTAATCAAAAGCTCTCATCTGACTTAACCATTATTCCACAACTTAAAAATCCTTCAACGATTGTTTTCTGACAGGGGTTTAATAGAGGAAATAGAAAAATTGTCCACTGCAGTATAGTGTGACAGATCATCTACGAAATGGAGGTAGATGGGTAAAGGTTTTGTAACTCTACTGTTACACCAGCCCGTGTACAGAAGGGAAAAATCTGCTGGGGGAGTATTTGTAGCATCAGTAAGATAAAGATTAGATGTTGAAATATGCATCTCGTTTATAAGCTGCATGAACATGGGACATCCAATGTTAAAATTTTAAAATACCGTACAACCCTGAAAATTGACCGAACAAAAGCGGGAAAGCAAACCAATTTATGACAGCAATTCGCGGAAACCTTTACCACAATTTCCGATCAGACTTACAATGCAGTAGTGTTATTTATTACGTAATGAATATCCTAGAAAATCCCGCTATTTTGTTGACCTGCAATTTGGATGTCCTGCGGTACTTTCTTTACTGAATTCTAGAGTACTTTTCTGTACTGATGGCGTGGATGTGCAAAGCAGTTTCACTTCGTTACAGTACAACCTCGCTTAACCGAACCAAAGAGGGAACCGTTTCGGATAATGATTTTTTCGGTTACGCCATAAACAGCCATTACTATTTTGTAGCTAATTACAGTATGTAATTCTGAAATGTTTTTAGTATAAAACGAACTCGAAAATTCTTTTTGTAAGCTACACTCGTGTTCTTTATTAAAGTTAACCCTCCGTCAGGCGAAATATTCACATCGGTGAAATCGGGCTCAATGCGCCTGACATTCACAGGTAAGCATTATCGTAATTAATATTTTTAATACCCATTAATTTTAATTTTAGCATTCTAAAATTGATCACTGACCTTCTTTGGAGGTTTAAAAGAAAAGAGTGGGGATATCATTGCAAAAAAGTCTCGCCTTAGTGATTATTTCCGTGCTGTAAGGTACGTGTTTTATAGATTTGCGATTTCAAAGGCAATTCCCAGGAATTTTACTGTAATATATTTTGATGAAAAGATGCAACTGACCAAATACTCAAACCAACTACATATTCTTCACTATTTATGCCTCTTGCTAAGACTACCATTTAAAACTCAGAATGAATTATAAAACGTAACTACAATTCAAATGTGCATTTAGAAAAAATAAAACCACACTATCCATAAAAATCTGTAGATTGCATAAATACGATACTAACTTCAGCAACATATTCAACAATTTTAATGGAGTTCGTACAAATCTGCCGCAATTCAATTTCACACTAAGCACGAATCTACTTACTTAAAACACAAAATTCTACTTGATTTGTATCTTCCAAGTTAAAAATATCTTTATTATTAGCGTCTAGCGACGACTGCCATTTAAAAATCAGAAAATGTGATTACGATTAAAATGTGCATTTTGAAAAAATAAAAGCACACTATCCATAAAAAACTATAAACAGATGTCACAAATAAGATACTGACTTCAGCAACAGATTTATCAAATTTAATGGAGTTCTTGCAAAACAGCCGCAATTCAATTTCACACTAAGCACGAATCTACTTAATTAAACACAAAATTCTGCTTTACATGTTTCTCCCAAGTTAAAAATATCTTTATTATCTTTACTCCTTCATTTTAATTGACTTCTTCCCATTTCAAGGAATACCATTGGTTACTCTGCAGCATGAAACCTTAACGAAAAAATACACTCGTATTAGTAAATTAAATCGTTATCTGCGGACAACACTAGAAGGACTTAATTATTTTTTGTTTCCATTAGCACTTAAGATCCTCTCAGATAAAAACAAAAGTAAATTTTCTAGAAGTCTCAATTCTCTCTCTTTTATCGTTCTTTGTCTGTAAAGCGATTACAAAAAGAATAAAAAATTGAAGCATTCAAAGTAATTATTATTTTTTAAACGAGAAAACATTAGATGATTTTAAATGTTTTTAATTATTAGGTTTTTATGTAATTGATATTATTTCTACGTTTTCTAAGCTGTTAAATGTTTATTAATATCTTCCAGTAACATTTCTTTTATTTTGAAAGAATAATTTGCTATTTTAAATATGAAGAATTATTAGTGACAGCGTTAATCTTTAAAATGAACATCATTACCATTGGCAATTGGTTTTCAATTTGTGATATGGACGATATGAGAAAAAAGGCAAAGGATTTGTAGAAAGCTAATGGATGAATTAAATAACAAAAGAGAACCATCTTACATTTTTCTATTACTCCCTATATTTTCTTTATACAAATTTCTTCTTTCATTATTTTTTTGTTTCCAGAATTGAATGTTATGCACACATAGAATATGTATATATTTTTTATCTTATTAGTGAAAAGAAATATTGCATAGTTTTTGTTGGAAATGTGGCTTCTCGGTGGAATAATAATGATTAATAAAGTTTTATTACCGCTTACATAGAAGTAGTAACATCAGAGGAGCAAAAGTGACCAAGAATCTCTTGAGAGATTTAATAAAACAGCAACTAGTAAGACAGTCATGCTTATTATTAGGAAATTTCGTCATTCTGGTAGAGCAGCATCTCAACAAAAGAGGAAGTTGTCTTAAAGAACTTCGTAAAAAGACTTTTCAAGGCTAGTCATTTCATGTAAATCTTCATGTTGGATTCCCACACCCTTCCATTTCTCTTTATCATAAACCAAGTGATGTCAACTCGTGGAAAGTTTAGAAGATTTGAAGAAAATCCCGTTAATCTATGAAATTCCGCCAAGAATGTGCCTGCGTTTCACAACGAAGCCTTTACTTTTAACAAGTCCTCAACAACTTTTGGTCTGGAATATGTTTCAGAATGAGCGGGAACTGAATGAACACTCAGCAAAATTTCAATACTTACATTTCACTCACAAGGCTAATAAGGTACATAACACCGATTTTTTTCAAATTTTGTACATTTGTAGTAGTGCCTTAGGACAATACAACATGCAAGCCAGAAGTGCTACAACTCAGTAATTTTCGAGAAAATCGATCAAAAAAATTAGCGGATAGAATATAAACCAGTTCGCTCCAAATTTAGACCGAGATGGCGGCGGTAGGGTGTTCAGCGTCAGAGCTTCGTAACTGCTGGATCGAGTCCCACACTGAACTTTTTTCCAACCTATTATTTAAATATTTTATAACGAATAATTACGTTTATAAACATAGATATTGATTGAACTTTCAACAGCGTTTAGTGATTCTGCTAATTTTTTGCAAGATAAAAATTTATTTTTTATTATAATTTTATTCATCACATTATAAGCCACCATCTCATTAGTACAGCTGAAGCGAATTGGCTGATATTAATTACGATTCATATAATGTGATGAATAAAGTGATAATAAAAAATAAGTTTTTATTTTACGAAGAAATAGAATTACTAAACGCTGTTGAAAGTTCAATAGATATCCATGCGTATAAACGATATTATTCGCTATAAAATATTTAAATGGTATTAAAAAGTCGTTCAGTGGGGTTCTTCATCCGGCGATCCAGAAATTACGGAGCTCTGAAGCTAACTACTAGATGGCCATCATCTCGTACTAAATTGCAGTGAACTGGTTGATATTCTACAACTAAAGTTTTCGATCGATTTTCTCGAAAATTACTGAGTTGTAGAACTTGTGACTTGCATGTTGTATTGTCCTAAGGCACTACTACAAATGTGCAAAATTTGAAAAAAATCGGTGACTTATCTACTTGGTGTTGTCCTTGTAAGTCAGCATTGAAATAGTGTGTACGTCAATATTTCCCTTACGGAAATTTTACCGGTTGATATTTCACCTCAGTGAAGGGACTGATATATATATATATATACCGTTTTATTACAAAGTAATAGGATTTCGCTATTTTATTATGTTTCTAATCGTCCTATAAAGAGTATTGATACATTGCCGCGACATGTGTGATGCAATGGATTTTTGTGAATGAGGGAGTACACCATGGGTGGTTTACAGGGACCACAGATATCATGATCCAATGACTTGAAAATATGAAAAGGAATTTTCTATTTCTGATATAAAATCCCCATCCTAAGATTAAATATTGGAATTCGTTTAACAGTAATCTAAAAGTGATTTTCTTTAATGGGGAAAAATCTGATCTTTTAAGTTCAGAACTGCCTATTTTGAAACATAATTAATCTTTTTTTAGTAAAAAAATTGTAGCTTCTTACATGCTACCAAATATTTGTTACAGGAAAAAAGTTCATATTTTAAGGTGAATTGATAATACTTGTTCTGCTTCTGCTATGAATAGCGCATTGCAGTATTGTAAATAAAGCACTGAAGTTCATATTTTTAGATGAAATAAGAATACTTGTTAGGCTTCATTCACTTACGGGGCGTTGCAGTAATACAAGTAAAGCACTTAAATACCTTCTGAAGCAGAATATTTGACAATTGAGTCATATTATAAAAGAAAGTTTAACAAAATAATTTCAGTTTCTTTCCTTTTTGATGCTTGCAAAAGGAATAAGTTTTCTACGATTTCCTTCACAAAAAAAATATAAACGCACATCGAAAGCATTGTGACCAATGTAAAAATGAATTGAATGCTTTTATTACTTTCTTCCATGTTACAAAACACAGACGCGACCTTCGAAGGCGAATGTTTAAATAAAGTTTATACTGTTGATATAAAAAATGCGAAATAATATATTTTGCCAAATCAATTTTACGAGAAATCTTGAAATACACAAGGCTTTTTTAAAAATCAAAATGCCTCATTTCTACATAAAAGGGTGGTAAAAGTTATTTCAATTTTCAATTCAGTTCTCTATATAGTGTCTAAAATATTGCGTTTTGAAGAAAAACAAAGACAAATATTCTATTAAGAACATAAAAGTTCCGCCGACAACTGTTTGGAAGAAAAACAATACGTAAAGTTTTTCTAGCAGCAAAGCACTACCACGGATCAAAGTTTTGTGATTTAAAAATGTGTTGTTTTGAAAATGTCCACCCATTTCCTTTACAGAAAGGCTTGTGAAACCTGTTATCTAGTGTTCCTAGGTATTCTAGAAAAGGGTAAAACAACTTGTTACCAGAAAATATAGGTATATACGCTTTCCGTTCACAGATGTTTGGAAAGACATGACATGACAAGGAGGAAATGAATTTTTCCACTGCTTTTTTTGATGTCTGAAAGATATTTGAAGGTTCATCGATCGACTTGTCGAACAGTATAGCGTAAACTATGCGTACTAGAATCAAATGGAGTCTTGAAAACCTTCAATATATGCGCTTTCTCTATTCCTTAAAAAATTTTATTCAAAAGCTATTAAAAGAAGCAGAATGACCAATCTATTGCGAGGAGCATTTAGCCATCTAACGTATAGGATGCCACAACAGAATATATGAATTCGATTGCCTTAAAATTAATTAAAATTAATTAAAACTTACGTATGGAAGGAGAAAATGGAATTGGTACCTCTTGAGGATATAATAATACCGTTTTCTCTGGTAAAGTTATCTAGTCTTGTTGAGTAGGGACATCGATTTAGGTTGACGAACTACGCATATTCACTGTGAAAGTGGCTTGCAAAATCAGCCAAATCGTTCTTTTAAGTTCTCATTTATACAATTTACTACGCATAGATTAAATTAAAAGAAAGCAGTTATACTTTTTAGCTATACACTGTAAAAAAAATCCCGTAAAATTTACGGTTTTAAACTGGCAGCTGGGTTGGTTGTGCAAAACCGTAAAAGTTACGAAGTAAATCCGTGGGCACAACGGTTTTTTACCATACAGGAACAAGTTTTTTCCGTAAAAGTTAGGAAGTAAATCCGCAGTCTCAACGGTTTTTTACCGTATGAAATCAAGTTTTCTCCGTAAAAATTAAGTCATCGAAGTAAGTGACGTCATCGACTGAGTTGAGTTGTTTTTCTCCCTCTGTTCGAGTTGAGTTGAAATGTGCTGATGTGTATTATCAATTAATATCAAGGCTTAATTATTAATTTCAATTAGTTTAATTAATGTAATTTTTAATTGAACTTACTTGAACGATTTCGATGCAAGATGGTGCCAAAACTTCTAACTCCTCCGAGCCGGGGATCGAAACCCCGTTCTTAGAAATAAAAGGCAGTCTCTCTATCCAGTAGACCACCGGAGACTTCATAAAATGATGTAAAAATAATCTATTTGAGTTTTAAAGTCACTATAGCTCTAGTGGCGCCACTTAGTGGTGTAAAAATCAACTAGTGCCAGAACACGTGCTTTAAGGTTAGCTTTCACGAGTGACAACAGGTTACTGCAACATGTGTAAACAACAGCGGAGATGGAACCCTTTTAAAAACATGAAATGAATGCAATAAAATTACATTTAAGAAAAGGGAAAGTTATCGTACGGAAAGCAATATCGTATGACGAAAAATAGAATTTGAACTGACGGTTTTAAACCGTTTATGGCTGGAGCGGAAAACGGTGAAAAACCGTTTTGTTAACAAAACAGCTTTAAACCGTCAAATATACGGAAAAAGTCCGGGGAAAACGGATATTTTTTACAGTGTACAGTCTAATCAGTTAGAGAAATAAAATTTACGAAGACATAACAATAAAGCAAAAAATCGCGAAAATGAAAGCTTTGAGATAGTCATTAAAAATGATTGGAGAAATACTGGGGATATATGTGGAATATTCAGAACATTTATTTTAATGTGTTGTTTAAATGTTTTTTCAAATGTTATTTATTTCAACGAATGGTTCGTGTTCGGTATTTCGGAAATAATCGAAACGTCCACCATTGCTTATATTATTTATTGTAGTAGGAATGTCGATCGACTTACAGAATATTAATTTAATTCTGCCATTTATAAATTTTTTATTTAACTTGACTTACTTCACGTTTATAAAGATTGAATTTTGAATTCGATTTCTAATATGTTAGAGTTATGAAATTTTTTACATCTACGTGTTCTCAATGACAGTACGATATTTTAATATCGCCAGAAAATTATTAGTCAGTCTTTTAACTTAATTAAATGTTGGATATATACAAGTGGCGACACCTGGTAGTGAATTTGAGAAAAAATCATTCAGGATTCTATAGTGTTTATAATAATGAATTATAAGTTAAAAACTAAAGAGTAAAAAATATAAAAATATTTAAAATAAAATTTCTGATTTTTAGAATACTGATGTAAGTGTGTTTCTAAAATCTGTTTATACTTAAGTATTTTTATACTTAAAATAAATTTCTGATTTTTAGTATAATGATATAAGTGCGTTTTTAAAAACTGTTTTTATGCATATCTTTTCCAAACTAGCTTCATGAACATATGCACCATTTTCACGGAATCATGGCAGAAAGGAATAATATCCTGTGATGATAATCCACCCTCATATTCGCCACTACTCGGGTACGAATTTATTCCTAAAACTGACACATTTACTATCAAATCAATGTTCTTATCAAACAATGTTTTCTAAGTGCAGGAACTTGATTTAAATTTTTTTACGCTTTAATTATTTTTTTATATCAGCAGCACTTAAGTGAACCGGAGAAAATTAAACTCTTTCTAATTATATTGTGTCCAACAGCTTTATATTTTTACTTAAAAAATTATAATTTGACAGAAACATACAAATGTGTACATAAATAAATGAAGTCAAAGACCCTGAAGAAGAGAGAGTACTTTAAGGGCAACTTCCTGTTTCGAAATGATAGAAAAGGTTTGTGATGACAATAATGCTCGAACTGTTTATTTAGAATGCATATAAAACCATTACATATACTCATTAAAATAATACAGTCTGCATAAATAGATTATACGGGGAGTCAGAAATATCAGTCAACTAATCAGCAAACAGATTATAATCATTTGTTGCAGCATTTTTTTTATAAAATTGCAAAAATTAAAGATTTATAATAACTATTGATTATATATGAAAAATATACAATCCGAATAAGTTAAATCTTCATAAATTAATAAAATTTCACTGTTTTATTGACCATATTTTATTCACAAACTTAATCAAAAAATCCCATTTAAATTATGAATTACTATAAAAAGAAAAATTTAAAACTTAACACCAACCATTTACCGAGAAATGTGCTTGTAACAAACAGAAATGGACTTTTGAAATTCAAATAATAAT
>BGPR01005188.1:29207-68328 GCA_013235015.1 Araneus ventricosus | reverse complement strand
CAATTTAGTGACAACTCCTGGAATTTCATAACACACCCTACAGCACATAACTGAACTGTCGAAGTCCATGAGAGTTGGCTACTACGCATAGTTTAGAAAAGTTAATCGTTTCTGAACATAATACTGTAGTTTCCCCGAGTTTTATTCCCAAGTTAATTCCAATAAGTTATTATTATGTTTGGATAAGCACTGCTTTTTCGTTAATATTACTCTTTGGGTTGTTTATTCATGTACTTGTATTGTAGCACCTTGGTTTCTAGCCTAGCCTTACAGTATTTCTTTGTTAACCTCTGCGCTTGGAGCATAACGGACCGGGGCAAAACGGCATCCGGTTCCGTTTGGTCCCAGTATAATTTGCCTATTGCCGGAGTAAAAAGTACTGACAAAGATGCCTTCCTCAATTGTGAATTTTGTCTTTAATTTTAATTTTCCTTTCTTTAATTTTTAAGTACTGATATAATGTATGATGTCATTTTATTGAGATTTCTTATACTTAATGTAACTTATAATATGTTGATTAGTCCTTTTTTAAATGTAAGAAATTTCAAAGAGTGCATAAAACCGGGTTCCGTTTTTCTCCGGAGATGGAGCAAAATGGAGCATTTGACATTTACTGAATGGTGAATAACAGTTTATTTACTGAACATAGATTACTTTTTAAATTCATTAGATGTGACCAAATAAATATATTTTACAACGTTGCATTTTGAAAAGTCTCTGAGTATTATTTACCATCTTACAGCCTTCCAAACCTTAAGTTTCCCATTTTGCCCCGGATCCCTGTATGTCTCTCAAGAGTCGAAACATTTTTATAATAACTTCTATTTAAGACAAACACAGTTATTAGAATTTTTATTTAGTAAAATTAACATTATTTTTATTTAGGAAAAAAGTTTTCAAAATACTTGCCTCCTTATCGAAGAGAGCACGATATCACCCTTTAAGACAGGACGTATTTTTGTAATCAATGGATTTAACCCCGACTACAACTCAAAAATGGATGGTACATGCCATCTGATGAGAAATATAGATCTGTAGGGATTCTCGACTCAAGAAACATCCTTTCTTCCAGAATTTACTGCATACAGCCAACCCCAGGAAGCAGAAATATATGCTAATATCTAACGCGTACGATCGAAAGTTTGTTGAGTAACATCCTTAAAATCATTTGATAAAAGCAAAAAATAGCTTTCCAATAAGGAAGTATTCAATATGATTTATTGATGTAGATAAATAGATACTAGAGGGTTACCGGCAACAGATCCTGTAATTTGTGTATGCAGGCATCTAATAAGAAATACGATTACCTCGACATTGAATTCACATACCTCAAGAAAGTGAAGGAATTCAATTTTGAACAGTTTCAGCATGCATCGTGTCCGCATACACAAGGATACTTTGCGAATAAGTTCCGAGTCCTAAAGTTTTTCTATACAAGCTGAAATTCAAATGACAGGCAGTGTGGAGAATAATTTCAAAAAGTATAAGTTCCCCGTATATGCTTTTAAATATTGCTGATGGTCGTGTCTGCATAAACAGTTGTAGTATTCTATCTCCGACGGTTTCGAATTCTTCAATGAAGTGAAGATAACAGGTGTTTAGCTTTGTCGGGGAGAGGATAGAATCAAGTATGCTTTTCGGAACAGAGCCTCTTCCCGTTCGCAGATTTGATCCAATATTTAAGACAGATTTGAGATCGTGGTGTCGAATCCTCAAACAGCGCTCTCATTCTTTCTAGTTCGTTGCGTTTTTGTGTTATCGTATTCACATATCCACAGGATGGCAAACAGAGAAAAGTCGACCATTTGAGACAGATTTGGTCCGCAATGCAACACATATGCAAAAGTTTGGTTTAATAAGCAATACAGAAATGTATCTGCCATGTTTATTGTGTTCATCATTTTATCGAGAGCGCAAAGACACGAATAGATAGACTGACCCTTAGACAGTCCCACTTGACGGGTTTGGTTTAAAATTTAGCAAAGTTTAGTTTATATTAATTTCCCGTTTCGAAGAAACAGGAGCATTATTTTAGGACGGACCTAGTAGTTTTTAACCACGGTTAGAAGGCGAGGATGCCACCTGAGCCAAACACCCCTCTCACAAGACTTCCGCACCACATCAATAGGAGGACGTTTGTCCCAAGACATCACATTTAAAGTGAATCTTTCTTCATATCTTTCTTATACATGATAGATCTTCAGTAGAATCAGATTTCGAGGCTGCAACCCTCCGGCACCAAAGCATATACTTCACCACTAGGCCACCGCGACCCTGGTTCAAAATTTAACACAGCTCTATAATCTAGTGTTAAAAAAAATGCAGAATTTCTTTCATCTAGCTTTTAAGCTATCGTGTTTACATATGCACGGATGGACTGACTTTCCTCGACGCGTCTGTCCAAATTTTACTGCTACTCTGGTGTTATTGCCACAGAACAAATTTTATTCATCAAGCTTGTTCCTTTTCATAGACAAATCCACCAAATCATAAATATTCCTAAAGATGTTTCTTCGATTAAGAGAGGTGTAAACCGTAAATATTCATCTAAATCTCGATGTCGACCTCTGTAGCGATTACAGTACTTTCCTAAGTTTGTAAACGTAAATCGCATGACATATTAAATGAATAAATTCTTCATTATGTGATTACATTTATTTCCCTTCAATCAAGCAAAGTTTTTATTATTCAGATAGGACTGACTTCAAAACGGAGTCCCAACTTTGTTGTTATAGAATTACGGTTTTAAGTCCCGATTTCGCCTAATTCACCATATGATTTCATATTGTTCCTATCAGAAAACTTAGCAATTGGAATCTGCAAAGTTCGTGTATTATTTGAATTATTTTTTAAATTAATGCACCATTACAAAGCGGAACAAAAGCTTTTGGGGGAATAAATGCGACAAAATGCTCAGGACTAAAACCGAGCCAGCTCCTCAATATACAAAATTCCACAATACAATAACATTTGGAGATCCATCATCGACAGATTTAGAAGGCAGAAAGTCACAAATACTACGGAACATTGATGGAAGTCGGTCGGAAATAAGTTCATAAACGAAACTTCGCACATTAACAACTACCACCGTTGCCTTCATTAGAAAAAAGTTGAAGTTAAATGAAAAATGAAGCTAATTTAACAGATTAATCACTTAAGTTTTCCTAAAAACCCCGGATAGAACTTCTGACTTACGGAATAACACTGAAGCTGCTTCAATGACGAAGACCGATTAACTTTCTCATGTAGACCCGTCAATGGAATCAGATTACAGACATGACCTTTGGGTCATAAATCCGGCTAACGTCTATCACTTGAATCATTAAACGCAATTCTAGTCCTTAAGCTGGCGTTTTGTGCACGCAGCTGGGTAACATCCCTTAAAGTTCAATAAACCACTGGTCCTTAAAGAAATTTCATGACTCTTAACGTATTAACTAAAGAAGTCTGATTATTCTTATGTGGTCGGACATTTTAACCTGCCAAATGGGTGTCGAATTTCATCAGCCTGATTTTCAGATTTTCCAGTTCTTTGTTTATTATTATGTACACACTTCAAAAAATAAATTAACAAAAGTTTTGATAACTTGCCTTTATCAATTCGAAACTCTTAAGGATTTATATTTCCCATTTAAATTTTTATGAATGAAATCTGAAAATATAATGGGTTTATTTTACGCAACAAAATTTAGATACAATTGCGACTATTTTATATTGAACAGCTTCGTCCGTGACAGTTTTTTCTGAAATATAAACTGTGAAATGGAGTAATAAGACTCCTATTAATGCAAAATGTAATAGAATTTTAAAAGAAACGTTTTGCCTATGAGACATTTTATGGAACACGGTATCAACCGTTTTTCAGTATCGATGAGAAATTCTTTAGAGCATAAGAACAATATTCAAAAATAAGTTCAGCTTGAATGGGTCGGATGCTTCATTCTTTTCAAAGAAATATCCTGTTAGAATCATATATAAATATTTGTTCACTAAAATAGAAGACTTGTTTGCACTGTAAATATTTGCTGAATACTGTTGAATCTTAGCATCACTGTTGTGTTGTTCATTTCAAAGTTTATTTTGCAACTATTATAGTCTAGAAAAACAATTCGAAACGATTGCATATTTTATATAAACGGAAATTCTCGACTGACAATCTATGGAAAATAGTTAACTGTGAAAAATCAGAAAAGAAATTTATTATTTTCATCTGATCTTTAGTAGAAACAAAGACCAAAGAATTTTTTATAGAACGTCTAAGAAAAAAATAATGACTTTCCACAGAACCATTAAATAATCTCTGTCAAAAAATTCTTTATTAGAATTATCAGAGTACGCTAAATCAAGACAAAGTCCGTTTTCAATTTATAAATAACATTTATTGATGTCAAATCTATCTTCCTGATAGACATTAAAAAGAACTGTTAAAATATTATGTACATTCTACCAATACGTCACACACCTCCATACTCAAGGAGAGGTGGGTTTCTCCATTTGGCACTCACATACACAGAGACTAAATCTATGGCGTATACTTGACGTCATACTGAAACAGAATTGCTACCGTACGGCACAAGAGTAATCACAAGCAATACGTTCTACCTTACGGCACGACCGATAATCACCAGCATTATTCTTAATCACCGCATTCCGAATAAAACTTATTTGTATTTTCGTTGTATCTTGCATGCAGTATACAAATAAGAATTGCTAATAAATAAGAAATGATACATAATGATAATATACATAATATACATAAATGATAACATTCTGAGATATATATCAGAAATAGAGCTTAAGATTTTCTAAGCTAATACAGTGAAACCGCGGTTAACCGAACTCGGGTTAACCGAAACCCGGGTAATCCCAAATGCTTCTGAAATCGCAAATCTAAAAAACACTGTACTGCATGGAAATAATAGCGAAGGCGAGGCTTTTTCGCAACGATATCCCCACTTTTTTCTTTTAAGCATCTCCAAGAAGGTCAGTGATTAATTTTAGAATGCTAAAACTAAAATTAATGGATATTAACAATATAATTACGATATTGTTTACCCGTACCTTTCAGGCACCGGTGAAGATCGCCGGTGCGGATATTACGCCCGACTGTGGGTTAACTTTGATAAGAACATAAATATAGCCTACAAGAGTTTTGAATTCGTTTTACACTCAAAAAATTTCAGAATTACGTAGTGCAATTAGATACAAAATAGTAATAGATGCTCGTGGTTTAACCGAAAAAATCTTTATCCGAAACGCACCCCCCAGTTCTGTTAACAGGGGTTGTACTGTATTTTAATATTTCATTAGATTCAAATCACGTTGACCGTATTTAAATGATATTCACAAACTGCACCGGGCAAATATATATAAAAAATATTTTGGAATGTAATGTACATCTTGCAGTTTTCAGTACAATTTTAATTACATTAATATCCCGTTTCGTAGTGTCAGAAGGATTATTTTTGAAACCATCTCAAAATTTTGAATCACAGGGATATAACGATGAAAACACCTGCGACGGTACCCCCTCTCTAAACTTCCACGCTACAGTAGCTGGACCGCATATTGCAAGAAATAAGAGGCAAGTCAACGCACAGTTACCTATTAAACGAAACGCGGATTTATGTTTGCGTGCGTCTGGGACGTCCCCTGAAGTGACCCGATACAGAAAATTTTTAACAATTTTATTTAATGTTTGGATGGTTTCTCGATTTCATTTGAGTCATTTTTAGTTGATATCAGTGGGATAACACAAAGTGATCAAAGATGCTTAAAAGAATGAATTGCAGTTGGAAGAGAAATGCATTGGTTACAAGAAAAAAAGCAATTGTTTTCAGCCTTAATCACAACTATGATACATTTAACATCCGTTAAATCTTATTTTTTGGCACTCAAACTAAATTTCTATAAACTCAATTATTAAATGTCGAACTTCGATGTCATCTTGACAGCTTCGTTCCATTTTTTTACATTTTATCTGATCGTTTGTGGTTGAAATGCGTTGAATCCAAAGCAATATTTTCACCTTTATTATGAAATCTACGAATAAAACTCAGGAGATGAAATCACAGTGAACATTGGCTGTTTTGAACCTTTTGTTTAAACATGATTTTATATATTTGTTTCATTATTAAACTGTACTGATTTTGCTAATTTTCTTGCATACACTTTTCAAGGTTAAAAATAAATTCTTTTTATCATTGCATATTCTGACAGACCTCGGCTTTTGGTTCCATTTTAGCTTTCTTCGTAAAATGAGTAATTAAAATTATAGAGATTTGTGATTTATCATTGAAATTCAGAAATATTAATTGAATAATGATGAAATGTTATCAATTCTGGTATTATAAGAAAAAAATTAACTTTCAATATAGGTATTTTCATAAAAAAAATTAACATTCAATATAGGTATTTTCATAAAAAATTAACTTTCAGTATAGGTATTTTCATAAAAAAATACGAATATTAAAAGTACGTAAGCGTGTGGATTATAATATAGTACATTTAGTACGACAGACTAGTATCTTGTGGTGTTAATTTTGGAGTGAAACATAGATAAACCATACCTTATTTTATCACTTTTTAATTCCATTATAAAGAAAGCTATATGTAACTGAAACGTTAGTAAAATTTTGATTTCGGGTTGAAGTTATCATAGTCTGCCTCTAAAGAGTTAAAGAAACAAAATATAAAGTTCAATCAATTCCCTCTTTTTTATTGTATATCTTTAATGAAATATATACCTAATATAAAAATAAATTCATGATATGCACTTAGTTTGGGGAAGTCTTTTGGATCAATCTTAATTTTCTTGGTGAAAAACTGCTCAATTACGATTTGAATTAAATATTTAACTATAAAATAATGGCTTCATTGACGGAAATTGAAACAGTTTTCCATTTAAAATGCTACAGCTAAATTTTGACAGGCTTTTCAAAACAATTCATTTTCTCCAATTATTCTACGAATTAGAAGATTTATAGTTTGAGTCATTGTAAAAAGCAAAAGAATTTTTTTACCTACATTTTAGTAAATAATCCTATAAAACAAACTAAAACATTTTTACTCTAGTATCATTTCATTTTAAGACACATGCATAAATGGTTAATTCAATGATACGTTGATTAAAATTATAACACCAAAGAACGCATCTCATATTGAAATAAAAAATAAAATAATAACATTCAAAGAGCGCACATCAGATCAATTACAAAAAATAAGTTGCAAGACAAATATGAAATTTGTAGTTATGTGTTTCCATTTCCGATCAAGCAACTTTCATCATTTGCCTGTATCATAAATATTTTCAGAAATTATCCACATCTTTTCGGTGCCCTTGTATTTAAACTAAATGATAACTAATAGCCAATACTTTAAAACATATCAAAAATGCTGATTCCAACTATATATCATAATTTAGCGAGTATAAAATCGAAAACGTGAATTATATTAATATCATTACTGTAATTCAGATACAAACATTTGCCTATAAGAAAAACCTTCTTCCTCACAACCACCTGTTCCCAATTTTTTTCAAAAACAAAGATAAGCTGAAATAAATATGTATATTTTCCAACGCAGTATCATTTCATATCAGAAAAATAGCGATACACATTCGATTCACAGGAGGAAAACAACTTTCAAGATAACTTTTCTTAACACTTTAGACAAAACGCTTTCTAACAAAATTCGACTAAAATCGACACATATAAAAAATAATCCATACCTTTAATTCACTGTAGAATCACCGCCGCTGTAAATTAAAAAAGTTTTCTTCTTATCCCCGTCCGAAGACGGGGAACTGTTCCACAGTTTAAGAGTGCGCGCACAACAGCAGTTGAGAACGAGGCGCTCCTCTTTGAGTTCCGTTCAGTGTCGCGCTAACTTTCCGACTGCGTGGCGCAGCCGACTCGTAGATACGGGACCCAGTGCCCGAGCGCCACTTAGGGGAGACACCAACAAATTGCGCGGTGCTCTTCTTGCTCTCGAGATCACCCTCTGCGAGCTGACGCTTTTTTTCTTCCTTCTTTCTCTTTTTTTTCTGTCTAAAAGGAAGTAAGAAATTTAGCAGCATCAACAGGAAAAAGAAAATCGTTCGTGTTGCTTTTAATTAAAAGTAAGTACTGTGTTACACGGATGTGATTTTTCAAGCCCGGCCCAAACGCAACAGCTGATCTTCCGCTTCAGGCGAAATCGAACTCGAAATATTATTACTGGAAATATAATTAATATGGAAAGTGCTATTTATGTCCATTTTTTTATCGATATATTTTGCGAGAATTCATTAAGTAATTAAAGCCAAGTAATCTTCAAAAAATTACTTTACAGGGGGGATACTTGGCTTTGGATAGAAAAATCGCTGACACAAACGTTCAGCACAAAATGAGCGGAAAATATTCTGAATAACTTAACTGTTCTTTAAAGTGCTTTTCTCTTCTATCCCTTTGTAATAATGTTACAAGAATATATAAAATAATCAACAGCGATTAACTCTTTAATCCCGAGGCGACTTTTTTCTTCTAGCCCCTTTGAAACCGGGCCTTTTTGGGAGGATACGACATGAATTGGACTCTCCCAACCTGGGTGGTCATTTACCCCACCCCCTGTTGCCACCATCCCTTAAGGCGCACGGAGATAGACCTCCCGAGACCGCCTCTCTCGGTGTGAGAGGGTGAATGCGCTGTAATATTCGTAACGAATAAAAATATATATTTGTAGAATTATTAAAATATTTGAAGAAAAGAAATTAATTAGATAAAAAAAATCGTTTGGTCACGAAAGAAATTAATTTAAAAATATCTATTGGCTGGAAAAGAAATTAATTAAAAATATCGTTTGGCATTAATTCTTTTCTAAAGGTTATAAAAATAGAGTGGCAACGATATATTTGTCTTTTGCTAACGTTGCCTAGAAATTAGAAAGAAGATTGATGAATTGAACATGGAATTCGATGTCAGTCAGTGATGTAACGTTTGTGATGTAAGTGTTTGTGTTTGTTTTACATGTCTGTGCTGTGGTAGACGCCCAATAAATATATTATTTTTGATAAAGAAGGCTCTACAATTCTTCGTATTATGCTGAAATACAGCATAGCACAAACACACAACTTCAAGGGGAAGAGGGTCGCTCAGTGACTGAACTGTATTTTTTGATTGAACGAGGGTGGTTTCGAAACCGGCCTCTGATACCACGTTTCATTTAAATCTACAACATCATTCCACTGTAGTGCATAAGTCTGTCTGTTTAAATGTCGGCCTCACCTCTGTTAAAAATTGCGAAATCTACTGAAGAAAAAGGAAATAACGTTAACAATCAAACGAAACCAATCGAGCTCTCTAAAGAACTTTCACTGTTTTTGTCTAAAAATGAGGAATTTAATGTGAGAATTGCTATTTGAAGAGGAGAACAATAATTTCCCTTTCTTACTGAATGATTTTACAGCGCAGAAGTAAAGACCAACCCGAGGCGAATGTTTATATTCCGTTCCGTCCGAATGTTTATATTCCGTTTTCGCTCCACACCACGTTGCCTGAAGCCTAAAAATGCTGACCCGTTTTGTTTCCACATCACTGTCTTTCACGAAAATGATGTAAAAAGAAAATAACGAGAAATGCTGTACGAAAAACTAAAATTGCGATATACTGATCTCGATAGCAAAATAATTATTGAGAATGTTTTTTACTCCAGTTATTAACACCAACGAGATTTTAAAAGTTGGCCCAGTGCTTATTTAGCCAGTTTTCTAGACGAATTATTGCCATATTTTAAATTATGGATTATTATCTGAGCATCCTCGCTTTAAAAACATTTAAAGGCATTAGTGAAACCATTTTTTTCTGCCACCAATAAACAGGGAATTTTCATATTAATAGAAAAATCCATTTCTAAAAATATCAACAAAACTAATTTAAAGAATGTTTAGAGGGGCATTTTGGAACGAGGGTTGGAAATCTAATGATGGCAACCATATAATTACAGCTGAAACAATATAGGTCCTAGCTTGAAATGCTTATATTCTTTCTATGTAGTTATCAGCGTTGTGTAATAGTTTTTTTCCAGCAACGTTGAAGTTCTAGAATGCATGAAGCAGTATCAAGTCAGTTGATGATTCGGATGGAGCGATCTGTCGCTTTATGAATATCTGAAACAGTTCTATAGCAACCCATGACTGATTTGCTTGTTCGCTGGGTTTGGGAGTTTCTCGACCATCTTCCGTACAACCCTGACTTAAGCTCCTGTGGTTAAGGTACGATTTTCAGATATGGCTCTCAAGTAACCTTGGAAGGAACCATCAGGGCATTCCCTGTCGAAGTGTTCCAGAATTTCTTAAAATGATGGATCCATTCATCCTAAACATAAACAGAACTGGCTCTACTCTGGATATGCTACGACTTCAACAACACTGGAAACTATTAAATTTCCAACTCTTTTAGCAGAGAAGTTATTTATTCAGATGGCGAAATTTGAATAGTAAATCGATTAGTGGAGTAGACTGGACTGAGTAGAGAAGTCTATCTAGAGTATATGGCATGATTGCTTAAGTTTACGCATTTTCAGCTTAAAAAATAAATAAAAATTATAAAAAATCTAATTTTGGTAACATTTATTATTAATATTAGCCGTTGTTTGGAATATCACGCAAATGTGACGTGTAAATATCAATTCGAATGCAAGAACTGACAGAATTCTGCTTTATTTATATCATTTTATTGGAATTTATTATTTCAAATCTCCAAAAGTATTACCTCTTTTACTTTTCTAATTCAGTATGGTACATAATTTTTAAGCATTTTCTGAGATTTCAAACTTCGAAAACGCAAATAAAGGTAAAGAAGCACTTGGAATTATTTCAATACTTTTAATCATTTTTGTTCTTACAACCAAACATTTTCTTTTGCTTGCTAGAAATCAATATTTCATAAATTCTTTAGATTCCATATTATTTGCTTACAATAAATGGTCAAAACCATCTAATATTTCATTAACATTGCATAAATCTACAAAAGAAATTTTTTTCTTTATCGAAACCATCATTTGCAAAATCCACCTCTAGGTCCATATTCATTAAAATTTTTCTTTGTTCCTGAAAGAGCCAAATGAAATTTCTATTCGTACGAAATCTTTCACTTTCAAACGTTACGTCACAGAACATAACTTCGATTATCTGGAGTATCCATCTCTTTCTATTTAATTTATATTCTTATGTTGAAGATACTGAAGTTTAACTATATATATATAATTCCAGTGTTTTTATTTAATATACTATGGAAGTCTCTACAATGCATTAAATTTCTAACTAAATCGGGTAAAAACTTCTTATGATATGGTCTTAGATAATATGATTAGTCCATTGGGAAGAAAAGAAACTATATTAAGTTGAAGGCGCAGATCATTTTTATTTACCATTCGCAACTGCCAAGCTCAGACAAGAATGTGATCAACTGATTTATTATTCCGTTCTCGACCGGAAATTATGTTCTCATGCGTTTTTCTTAGCAAAATAATACTAATTAGTTTGAGAAGCATTTCTTTTAAGTTAGCAGGCGAGTTTTTATGAATGAGTTTGCAGAAAGTAAAATAAATAAGTATTTGTATTTCCACCCTACAAAGTAAGATCCGTGAAATTTGATTATATTTGATAAAAAAAATTCAAAAGTTGAAACTTTTACGTCTTTCTTTAATAGAAAAGAGCAGAAATGCATTATTTTAATGCAATCGATTGGGTGTGCAGCAATATAAATTAGCTAATGCGTTCTTATTTTCATAAGATGAATATAGTTGTGGAAAATTTAAGAAAAATCAAAATAAAGCACTCTTTAAAGAATAATAGCAAATAGTAACTGGGAGATCTTTTAAAAAGACAGTATTGATTAAATAATAAAGGAAGATCGTTATATGAAAAAAAAATTGTCTTGAAACTATAAAGTATCGGAAAATAATTTTTTGCAACATAATATGCTTGATAGTTTTGCACAGTTCTCCAAAAAATTATCCAATTGTTTTTAATGTTAGAAGGTTGAATTACCTAGGTAAAATTTCTACCGTGTGAATTACCTTTCGATCCTACTTTTCTAATTTGACAGTTTAATTTCTTCTTTATCTCTTCTATTGGAATAGAATTATCATATTTTTCATACTTAACAAAATCTGTTGCCACTAAATATTGCAAACAAAAACGATTTAGTTGTTATAAATTTGAAAAATCAATGAATTTGTCAGTCTTACATCTTCTACTTCATGAAAAAAGCATATTCACACATTTACTCTCCACTAATGTCTTTACATGCAGGATGTCCTCTCTAAACGTGGCCCAATAGATAATTTCTAAGTCTTTGGAGATAGTCATATACTTCTAATGGGAAAAATGCTTTATTTGAATGAAATAATTATTATATTTTATGTTCTTTTCTGGGTACTGCTGAAAAAAAATCAAGAACTCTAAATTTTTATACAGCCTATTAGTCATATTTAGTGAAATATTCTTGAAACTCTAACATTTTAACAAAAAAACGCTTCACTCTTTCTTTTGATATCTGAAACTGAACGAGTTATTAAACTATGAATTTCATTATTTTAAGCTAACCAGAGGCAGCCAAGACTAAGCACTGCCCGTTAATTGGCTCATCTCCTCGGGGCGGCCATTGAAATGGTTTAAAATCGTCTAAAATAGATTAGTTATATTTTTTGTTATGCACAGGAAGCGAGTTTGCCAATATCACTTGTTAGTCTCGTAAAGTAGAGACAGGCAGCTTGAGTAACACTAGTTATGAAGAGCTGCTGGATAATAAGCTGAAAGCGTCCTGGCTTATTGCGTGCAGTGGAATTTCTATGAGATGGAGCATTTTTAGAAATGACGAATCGTATGATTTAAAATAAACATTTATTAGACGACCACATTTAAGAACATATTTACACATCACATCTTATAGTAAAGCAACAGCTTACAGCTGAAGTCTCTCCGAGGAGAGAAAGCTTAGAGAACCGTCGATCTCTCTCCTTCCCTCTCCTCTAAATGACAGTAGAGACAAGTATATATACTCTAATAATCATCTACATATCAGCTGCGGGAATCGGATAGAGAACGTCATACGATTCCTATTAAATAGCTGCTAAAAGTGGATGTCAAGTGAAGTGATTAATTTAAAGAAAGAATGCTTCAAATCTTAGAATAAAGGTACGAGAGACAATTTAGAAAAGATGCAAGCTTCTTAGCTTAAAATGCAGAATTTCCCAACATTTTTATTTACTTTTAACTAGTATAACATAAATATTTATGACAGTATTTGATGTAATATGCTTTTACATACTGTCTCAAGAGAAAGGGACGAAACGTCTTTTATCTGAAAATAATATGCTCGTACTGAAAGCATAAAGATAATAGGTCTTTTTTTAATTTTAAATTTGTTTTCCATACATCTCTGTAAAAGCCACCGACAATCAAGTCAAAAGAGCATCATTTTAATACCAGATAAAAAGCTTATGAAACTTCTGCCAGTTTCCATTTTCGAACAAAGTTCTAGTTCTTTTCATCTGATGCGGTTTAATGCCATTTACTTTTTCATAAATGTTACGATTTGTCTTTAGTACTATTATTTCACTTCATATTCTTTTGTGTGAAAAGGAAGCAAAAGCAAAAAGTCGTTTTAACATATTTTAATTTTGTGGGTTATGTGTATCAGCTGATATTTTTAATTGAGTGTCTTCTAAAGTTTTCCAATCATACGATTTATTTCATATAGAATACATAATAAGGTTTCTGATTTTTTTTTCACGTTTCTAACTGTCAAAGAAAAGAGTAAAATTTTTCGAAGCACGATAATAACTAGCGGTACTATTCTCCTATTGACTTTCTCGTATACTTATTTTAAATGCGGCGTTTTGAGATTTACCTCGGTCATATGCTGCGAAAGTCGAGTCGGTACTTTTGGTCACTTTCCGTTGTCTGATTGGGTTCAAAACTTTCAACAAGTGAGCAATTTCAGAGCCAAGACAAATACCAAATTCCAATAATCAAACTGTTGCTTTTTTTAGTTATCCTGTTCAGATACGATCGACAGACCGACAGACAGTGAATCTTCTGATGGATTTTATCCAAAATATCATATATATCTACAATTATGGTTATAAAACGATATTCAATATTTCATCTATCTAATTCTTTGCGTTTTCGAATTATCCTCTTTACATGAATGCGGAAGGACAGATGGACTCTCCTTTCCGCCCAAAATTTGATACGGATCTAGGTTAAGACTAGACTAAAAAAGATTAGACTAAAAGTTAAGACTAGACACCTAATTTCACCGTCTGGGTCCTTTCGGCATTGAGATATCGTGCTCGTAGAGAGAAAAATTTTTTCGGACTCAAGGAGATATAAAACGAGGAGATTCAACGAAATCTCGAGATTGAATTGTTTGCTATTAGCAATACGTTTTCTTCCTTTGCCAGAAAGTAGAAGTAAAGTGTTACTAATATAATAGCCTCTGACGTCACCAATAATAAAACTGTTGCCAACAAACCAACAAAAAACCTAAAACAAACACAACCACAGTACTACGAGACGTTAAACAGCATTATTTCATTGTTAGAGAACCTAAATTTCAGTAATTTTAAATTTAAAAGAGTAATTGTCGTTCTAATTTCAAACTTAATAGCTCTAAAATAGTGAAATAAAATTTGCTATCGATTGATATAAAATTTATCTCGCTATGATCAATAGTTTCCGATAAATTTTAAATTATATTAATCCTATATTTCAAATTAATTTCCGTTTTTTAGTAGAAAGCAGTAAATCACGTCAGTGGTATATCATGCGCGTGATATAGTTTGGACGCCACGATGCATCTGATTATTTATTGCAATCGTGATGATATAATTTGATAATATTTTTTGACTTGCGTTTGACAAGCTGAGAATTTCATAATTATTGAATTATTATGTACGTATTTTGTATATATTTTTTACTATGCAATCATGAAATAGTTTACTATATTTTTTACGATGAATACCGACGAAGGACCCATCGCAAAAAGACGAAGGATGATAAAGGAAAAGAAAGCAAGATGGTTAGCGAGACAAAGCCAGGAATCGCTGGTCAGGATTCATGCAGCAGACGCAGCCGCTTATAGAAGACGCATCGTAGCCGAAACTCTAGCTCAATCTCAATCTTGCCGAGAAAGAGATGCAGCCTGTCATAGTCGCCGCATCGAAAGACAAACTCCCGATCAAGCTCAAGCTCGCTGTTAAAATTTACCCAAAGACATCTGAAGTACAAGGAAAATTGTTAAACAACGAAAAATACTACACAGGAAATGTTGTTTACCAAGAGATTTTTGGAATAAAGAAATATGCAAATAATATGTAAATAAAAAAATATTTTCCTGTCATAAAAAATATGTTTATTTTATTTATTTTCAATCAATGTTAAATATTTCTCTCGCATATATATCTATTTAAACACGTCAGAATTAACGGGAAATCTATCGAATGAAGAGGCAATTTGCACCCGTCATACCATGAGGGGTGATTTTTCTAGTGGTATATATATAAACGCACAGCTTTGGGAATAAGTTTTAAATCAAAAATCTTCGTATAAGCGTGCAGCTTTGAGAAGAAATTTTAAAAGCAGGTGAGGCACAAACAGGGTAAATTTCATTGATCCAATTCACTACTCAAAATTTTTTTAAAACCATAATTTATTTTAACCAAACGGATCTATTTTGTTTTTTCCAAAATAACTAATGCAAAACACTACTCTTTAGATCTTATGGCTAGAATTTCGAACATAAATAATGAGTAGTGACAATTTGTAAAAGATGAATGCTTATAGATCAAATAACGCTTTTCTAAAATTACTTCTCAGAGATGCACAAGTTTTCATATAACACGGATAATAGATTTCGCATTATCTCCGATGTATTCTCTTGAGTGAACTGGCCTGGAAATTAATTTCTATAATGGTCACTGGGGGAAGTTTCGCGGGCATTGTTTGATGATGATGTAATAGTACATACTTTGTATCCAGTAATCTGAAGAGAAGTCATGCTGTGATATTAAATTTCGTTTGATGTCTTTCTGAGTCAATGCGACTGTCTTACAATTTCAGGAAATGCTTGAAATTCCTGAGTTAAAATTACGAATGTGAATCTTGACCACGGAATGCTCAATATTCTTAATATTTGATCATATTTTCTGTGTGAAATAAAATACTTTGATTTCTTTTGAATCACTGATTGTAGAAATGACTTAACTCATTTTAAAAAATTACGTTCATGCTGTTTTCACATTATAAAGGGGTATTTACATAATGATTGAATAAATGTCAAGAGTCAAGTAAGGTCACATTATAGGTTTATAAAATATATTAGGTAAAAAAATCAATCTTTGGTTTAGAAAATTAATCAGTTTTTTTCACGCTCGCGGCATTTTTACATTATTGATCATGTAATTTCTGGAATTAAGGATTCTTTTGTACTTGATGATAAATTTGATATCGAATTATTTTAAAGAATTGTATTCATTATGACTCTTTTTTAATATTAGTATTGTTACAATACTCTGCAAAAAATAGCATTCCCGAATTATTCTATCAAGTCAAAAATAGGAAGTCACACTCATTTTTCAAATAAATCTAAACTAGGATTTATATTCTAAACCTTTTTGGCAGTGGTAATTAATTTGGAATTTCGTACTAAAGGCTCTAAACAAAAGGCTTCTGTTATGACCATTAATTTATATGTCTACATGCAATAAAAGCTTTCAAAAGGCAATTATCTAGCTTGATATAATGCTTTCTCAAACTTTTGTAGTTCCTTTTACAGATAAATAATAATTGTCATTTTTTGTTGATTTTTATTATTTTATTACTATTATAAGTGTCTGACAGTCTTAAATTTTGTAGTCACTTTGTGATCCATCATAGTTACAATTAGAGGTAACGGAGAGGTCTCTACGGTTTATCATTCTGTCAGCTCTCCCAGAAGGCATTTCACGAAAAGCAATCTGTAATTATGTTTGTCTTAATTAACCTCCCACAAAGGAGATTATAAGAATCTTTGCAATTATTTATTAATCCTGTTAGACATTTTGTAAAAATTTCGCAATAAATTTATTTTCGGATCCGAGGTTAGTAGTGTCCCTAGGTATTTTCTCATTCTCAGTTGATCTCAAGTTGATTCGAACCCGATCGGAGCGCGTTTAGGGGTCTATTCTGGTACCTCCGGTTGGGTTGGGTTCCGTTGTTAATGTGCGGTTTGCAATATTTTGAATGCAAAGAAATCGGTGCTTTGATACGCAACTACAGTGACGGTTTGTTGACAAGCCTTTGTCAATTGGAGATGAGAAAAGGGAGAATGATATACTAAGTGCACGAGATCGGGTTATGTTTTTTGGCAATGTTTTTCGTATTAGAGAAGTATCTTTTGAACTTATTTTGTTATTTTGATTACTCCAGTGAAGAGTATCATGATTTGGATTAATAATAAATCATTTTTAAGAAAACCTGATCTCGTAACTGTGCCACCTCTACGAACTTTTCACTGTCGATTCTGCTAAAGGTGTGAAACACACTCTCGTCGATAACAAATCAGAACACCTTCGGAGCAATGGCTAATTTTACTCTTATTTCATCCGTGGTGTTTTTGTTTATGTGAAATTGTACTGATTTTCTTACAACGTGTTGACATATTAGAAAATCTTTATCTTGTCTCCTATCTCTTTTGATATATAAATATTTAGCACAACATTATTATCTTTAAGCTCTATCCGATTCGGATGCATTGCAAACTTTTGAGCAAATAAATATACGAGGGCCGGTTTTTTTTTCAACCTCAGATGGACCATAAAGAAAGAGAAGAGTAGAGAACAAAATGTATGTACTACTAAAAGTTATGTTCAAGCATGGTTACTAGGGTTGAAATCTATAAGTTGGAACACAGCTTAGTTAAAACCGCACCAGCTCGCCAAGTCGCCAAGCTAAAGATAAACAAACGTTGCATCGGTCACAGTTAAAGGTTAATCGTTTCATGTTAGCTAGTTTTGAACCCAATGCGATTGTTGTTTGTCGTTGCACTATCTCCCGTTTTAAACGTAGAATTTCAACAGAACTATTAGCTTTCCTAGCTCATTGAATGTACGGAATCTGTTGCTTTCAATTATTCTAATGAAGCAGGAAAAATTGCGCTCGCGATGCCTGCGGCATCTGAAGTGGACACCGGGCAAATTTTTTTAACTTAAAAAAACATCAGCGGCTTCGCTTTCAGCAAAGTTGGCTCCTAGTAGCTTCGCTAGCTTAGTGAATCTACGGAATCAACTTATTTTAATTATTCTAATGAAGCAGCAGAACATTTGCCCTTAGTAGAGTTCAAAACAAGTAATAGTAAAAAATTAAGACTTACTCACTTCTAATATTTGCACTTGGGAGGAAACGCTCTTAATATACGAAAAAGATATGAACAATGTGGCGCATCAAGAAAACCATCGCGCAAGTGAAGACAGCCTTCCAAACGATGAATTCCAAAATATGACCAAGCAACTTCAAAAATTCCATGCAAACGATTTTTATTATAAGGCAAAGAAAAAATCTCTTAATTATATGATCGGAAAAATATATAATCGCTAAATAAACCCAAGTTCTATTTGTCATTTTTTTACTAATTGAAATAATCCCAATTAAAATATATTTCATTATTTAATTAAATATTTAATAAATATTTTAAGTTATTTAAAAATACGCGTAGTATGTAAACAACTCAAATCACGCGAAACGTTTGCCATGACGTAAGCGATCCAGCCGATGGGTTGCCAATGGAACTAATCCGCTTGATTCCTCAGGTAACCATATTGGCGATGATATCGCGTGTGTTCCAACTTGTAGATACCAACCGTTACTAGTTGCCATAATCGCCGTGAAGATTCGGGCATTTGTCATATCGGTGGACCAGGTTTCCGATCCCATCTTCGAAGAACGTTCCCGCCAGTGATGCGAGATGGGCCTTAACGCTGCTTTGAATCCTCTCATTGTTTTGGGAGCTTTGGCCTCCTAGCCTTCAATTCAGGGAAGAGATGAAAATCGCCCGTCGCTAAGTCGGGGCTATACGCCGGGTGATCAGACACGTCCCATTTAAACTGCTCCAGAAGCCGCTGGGGTACAAAGCACTGTGAGGGCTGGCGTTGTCATGGATGAGGGCAACTCCAAAAGTCATAATGGATCTTCTCAGTGTCGAAAAGGCTGACAATATATAAAAGGCTGAAAATATATAAAGGCATCGATAAAAAATCCTCTTTTGTTTGGAGATAGCGAATTACAGTATACACTCACACTTGGCGGAAGCATTCATTATACCAGCCATGTTTATGTACCAACAGCTCAGCTCAAACCGGCCAGCCTCCGTCGGCAGTAGTTGAGGTTATGGTTAAAGACATGCTCATCTCTACCTCGTACTACATATCTGCCTGTTTAGCGGCTCTATCGGAGGTTGAAAAAAACGACCCTCGTATATATGAATTTTATAAGAATTGAAGAATGTCAAATAATCAATAGTTCTGCAGAGAAACCCTTGAAGTAAATGTTTAGATTGAATATTGCGAATTAGACAGCATTTCAAATTAACAGAATTGACACTACTTTAAACGCTGTTATTCTGGCTAAAGATTCACATTGTAATCTGGTTTTTACCGTATTCATAGATTAGCAGCGGTAACTGTTCTGCAGATTAACTTCACTTGGCACACTTCATAAATAAAAAGACTGAACAAATTTTTTAATTATAATAACAGATTGCTCGGAAGTTCACAATATACTGCCATTAGAAATAATTTGTAATAAAGTTACATTAGAAAATCGACTTTTAACAACTGATTGCAATTACAATTTCAAGGTATTTGTAATTTTTCAAGCGAAATAGCAATATTGACGAAATATTTCATTGTTGATTTTTGGGAAAAAAAATACAAAATATTTTGCCAGCGCCAAAGTCAATATGAAGATCTCAGACTTTATTACCAGACGTTGCAAAAATGCATTAAAAAATTTAATTCTACGCTTAATAAAATCTCTTTTCATGAGAGCTAATCTTTACTGATATTTTGGGAGAAACGTTTGAAGAGCGTCGTTAACTTCAAATTAATAAATCTGCGATAGGCTGCAGAATCTTATAGATTCAAAATAAAGAATATACATATTTACGATCTCCCTTTTAATATCACGATAAATCATCGCTTTCAAATTCGATGCACTTACTTTATTTTTAGAGATGAAAACAAACGTATTTGTTGTGTAGTTCATTTATAATCCTATGCTTTCCTATTCATTTAGAAAGGAAAATTTGAGGAAAGAGCGAACTTTGGAATATGGGTCAAAGTCTTGGTAATTGGGCAGACGGATTTGAAAAGGAAAGTAATGGACAGCTGTCAAACGGCTAAGCCACGTGCTGGATGGGGAAAACCCAATGTCATAGCGAACGACCTTTTGACACAATATTTACTTCAGATAAAAAAATAAGTAAATAAAACGAATTTCACACGCTTAGCTTAGCAAGATTGGATTTCTTCATAAATACGTCCGATGTACAAATAGGTTCATCAATCAAATATGTGTTATCTGCCAATGCGTTAAAAGAGTTATTACAATACATCATGAATTATTTATATAGCTTATGATGTTCCTCATAGGTTCTGTGAGACATTCCTCGTTAATATGGTCAATTTTTCGGAAGAAAAGCACGCTTTATTGTTTGTTTTGTGTGTTTTTGGCACAAGATCCATCTTTGGCTAAACTTTGATACTCATATGGTTAAAAAAAGTCCAGTGACACAAAATTTAATGATTAACACATCAAATGGGGGTATCTCTTTAACCAGCAACGCACAAACGTAATTATCAGAAGAGTTTTAGAAAAGTTATACTGAACATAAGCTATTATTATTTGAGCCCATAAAAATGTAAAGACATAACTTATTTTTATATACAAATAACTCTGTTCGGGATCAGATTGAAATTGTAATGTAAATTTGAGCGGCAGTTTTAATTATTTTCAACAAAAAAATCACCCTTAGAAAATAATTTATAAAATTTAAAATTTCTTGTGAAATGCGTCATTTAATTTTTTTTATTTTAATTATACGATTATGATTGCAAAATAGTGAATAGAGAATGGAACTGAATAGAGAATCTGAATTTACACTCGCCGACTCAACCTCCCCATGTAAACCGTAGAGAAGTGATAAAGGGGTCTATTCTAGTACCCCCGGTTGGGGGGGGGGGGGTCATTTTTTCGGTATTTTAGTGAGGGGAAAGTGACGTCTCCCAACCCAACCGGGGGTACCAGAATAGACCGCTAAAAGATGGATGCAACGTTAAATCATTTCATGCTTTATCTTTACTATATATATCAAAAACGAATTCAATAGGCATGGATCTTAGTGTCAATGCAGCCTGGTGTCTTTCTCAAGATTGGAGGATTCTGGTTTTCAGACACAGTTCAACCGAAGATTCTCCTTCTATGTAGACTGCTGAACCTGCTATTGGCGTTTCGATTTTCTTATGTTGTTACCCAGATAGAAATTTTAGTTTGCAGCAAGCTTCCAACAAATTCGGCATGACAAGAGTGCAAGCTTGAAACAAGTTTTACATGACAAGAGTGCAGGCTTGCAACAAGTTTGAAACAAGTTAACGCAAATTTCGAAGTCACCATGGGACGAACTTGCAGCAAGTTTGCCGCGTCAAACTCATTGCAAATTATAGCAAAAACAGAGTACGAACACAACCTGGATTAGAACTCGCGACCTACCGGTTCAGAAACTGATGCGCTAACCACTCGGACAGTTAAACTCTGAGAGGAGAAGATAGATTTCGCTAATACATCGTTCAATTCGATTCGTATGCGATTTATTTTAAACTGTTTTCTTGATTTCATTAATTTTTTGAGTTGAGAATATGATTTGAAGTCAAAGAGAGAGTGAGAGAATCGCTAATAACTACGTTTTGCTAGTAGAATAAATTATGAAATTAGAGTTCAAAAGTAATTACTTTAAAATGGGACAAAATGTAAGTTATTATTTTTCAACAAACATTGACTGTTTTTTAGGTTTAATTTTGTTTATAAACGTTAAAATTTCAACATTAAGAAAAAGGCGATATTTTTTTCTTTAAAGAGCGAGTGCTATATTTAGTAAAAAAATTGAAAATGTTTCAAAACTTTTTTTATAAAAAAGTTAGGTTTTTTTACAAATTATCATTGATTTATTGAATTAATAAAAAGAAGGATGGTCTAGGAGATGCTATTAAAAATCGGATGTTTTTTAAAACAGAGACAAAGATAATTATCTCTTTGTGCTATCTTTGCATCAAGCTTGTTTTGCAAACTTGCAGCAAGCTTGCATTGCAAGGAGGTGGCGCTATTTGTCACAGCGAACTTATGGCAAACGCGTTTTGCAAGCGAGGGTGGCGCTAGTTGTCACGGCGAACTTGCCACAAGTTCGCTTCAAGCTTGACTCGTCAAATTTGCAATGACAAGGTAATATCAAGTCAAAATCAAACTTTCTGCAAACTTACGTTCTATCTGGGTATATTGGTGTGGTGTGGATGTTCAGCGAAGGGGTTCCAGGTTTTGGAAATGTGCTCGTTATGCGACTATGATTTAATATTACGAGGCACTCACCAATCACCCAAGTCCAACTTGAAATATAGAAATTAATCTAACAAACTGACATACATAAGGGATACGGTTGAAGTTAAAATAGAGCGCATGGGTATAAAGGATATTCTATGATGAATAACAAACACAAACACAAGTTTCTTCCTTTGTGGTTATATAAGTTAATATTTCACTGGACATTTATTTTTTAAATGAAAGTCCTCTGAGTCAAGTTCATCTGAATAACAAAATAAACCGCTAACAATAAAAACCTAACTAATGTTTATTTAATTGGAATGAAATGAGAGGATATTAATTTTGTAGGATTAGTGAAGAGTGACATCTAAAAGAAATTTATACACGATAAGTTTTTGTTAGATAAGACAAATGAGTTTTTTTAGGGGAACATACAAATTTGACCGAAATTTCGAAATTAGTGCTATCTCTGTAGAGAAAATGCCTCAGAAAAGGGTTTTGGAGTAAAATGCTCTAATTATCAATTCTCGGAACCAGGACTTTATCACGGGAACAGCAGACGCTGAATAAAAAGAAAACCACCTGGATTTAGGTCAAAATTCCTCTGAAGAAAAGGGAACTGGAATCGATGTGGGAGAAAAAGAATTACATTTCAAGAAGACCGATGCATTGCCCAATTGATTTGAAAAAAAATAACAAAACTAGTTCAAAGCAGATGGCGGAAGCTGGAGAATCAGAAGCTTCTTATTTTGTTTTCCGATGATATTATGTCTCATCATAATGCAACTTATCAACTTTTGTTTTTTGAATTACTTAAGATTTAGTTTATAAAATCAAAAAGGATTAAATTATATCTATTTTAGAATAATTAATAATTAAATACTATTAATGAGAATATTAGATAAGTTATACTTGATATATGACTGTCGAATTAATCTCCATATCGCATGTTATTCAATCAAAATAATTGAGTTTTATCCGTATAGATTTTTGAATTTTTTAAATTTATATCCTCCACAGTGCTTTTCAAGGTAATAGCAGATAATGTAAGTGCATTGCAGAAATATGCTAACAGTTGGCATGTGGAACAAGAAATCAGATACACTGCTCCAAGAATATTCTTCTACTATGCAGAAACCCCCCCCCCCCCGAGAAAAGAAAATTGAATAGACATTTAAGGAAAATGATATGTTGCATTTCCTAAAAAAATAACAGTTTCGTACGGAAACGATAAAGGATTCAAGTTATAATGAAGAAAAAATTAGTTTTAAAAATTTAATAATATTTTAATTAGCTTAAAAAAATTGAATTGGAATGAAAATCATTAAGAAAATTTATTGCATACTGTTCAAGGATAGCATGATAATGATGTTGGGCCGTGATTAATTTTTAAAATCTTGAGAGTATCCAAAATATTTCATAATAATTAAACGGATTTTTATCAGACTTTAGATAGCAACAAAATATATTTTGAAACAAAGACGCGAGGAAAAACAAGATGGCTAAATATGCTACAATATATGAATTTGGAATATAATACTGCGTTCCACACTGTAATTCAACATCATTTGGAAAGCATCGAAGAAGTACCACCACCAAAGGTGAAGTTCTTCTAGAGTGAATTGTAAACGCGATAGTATAGCAGTTTCTGTTAGAAATTTTACAGCTTGGCTCTTTTTTTCTTTTAAATAATAAAACTACTTTCCTAACAATGTTATTTCCACCAAGGCGTGTCAAATTATCTTTAGAGGAAATAAATCTATATGAATGTGCACCGTTATTATTTTATTGGCTGAACAATTATAATAGGAGAAAACAGAAATATATTATTATGGTTATATAGGGGAGAGTTGGGTAAAACAGGGTGCCCTTGATTCTAGCGCTATTATTTTTCATATCTATCAGACAGATACTGAATTACACTCTACTAGTCAAGAAAAAGGAACAGTCATAAGGGCGTATTGTAGCTGCTGAATGCACAGCATCTGTGAAGGTTTATATGATTTAAGACATCAACTCTTCAATGTTCGTTTGATTTTAAACTGTCCTTACATAAGAATAATTACAGTTTTAAAAACTATGTTTATTCCAGCTTTTATGATACAGGGTGTTCATTAATTATTGTCGGGGTTTCCGTACCTCCTAACTTTCGAATAAAAAATATTACGCAAAAACCGATTACCGATTACAACTCAAAGAATTTTACGTGGCAACAATGCGATCTTAGCGCATTTGCAGTCTGGGTAATTATGACGTCATATATAAAATTGGCGACCGTGCAAGAAAAAGCAATGTGTGTATTGTTGTTTTTCGAAACTAAATTTGGTTTGGGGGTTTGTCAAGAACATTGTGTACAAGACCCCTGTGCCCTCCCTTGATGAACTGAAGCGCAGAATTGTTACTGCGATCCAAAATGTTACCCCACAAATGCTGGAGAACACTTGGAGGGAAATCGAATTTCGTCTCGATGTGTTACGAGCCACGAAGGGCAGCCATGTGCAAATTCATTAATCTTCTTAATATCATTAATAAAATTCTTTGAGTTGTAATTTACGAATACGTAATCGGTTTTTGCGTAATATTTTTTATTCGAAAGTTATGAGGTACGGAAACCCCGACAATAATTAATGAACACCCTGTACTATTACTAAGGATTCATACTCTATCAAACAATAAGGATTTAATCCAATAATTGCGCGGTTCTATATTGTTTTTCATAACATCTACACTCTGGGTAAAACCGGGTACTCCAAGTGGCGTAAGACCGGGACAGTCGGTATTGATGATTCCTCCAATTAAGACGATAAAAATACATCAGACGTTGATTGCTTATATTTTAATGATGTATTTTCTAATTTTAAATAAAGAAGAAGGGTTCATCCAATGTAAAAACTGTCTTAGCTGCGCTCACGAAAGCTGCAGTGGTGTGGAGGAAGAAAACAACTGCTTTACATTTGAATTTTGTAAACAATATTTTTAAATTGTCATATAAAATAAAAATGATTGCAACTTTTCCACTGAAAATAGAGTTTTCGTAATTTCCCATAACGTTAACATGTGTACCCGGCTTTACCCCACTAGTGAGGTAAAACCAGATAATTTGAATTTGGTAAAAAAAAATAATGAATCTGTGAATTTTCTGGAATGATATATTGTACTCCGATAATCAATGAATATTTTAATAAAACTTGACAAGCTCTATGTCGAATATTTTAGTTCCAACAGGCCTTCGAACCCTAGCAACGAGGTTTTACCACACTTTCCGCTATATGAAATATGTTTGAACAAAAGTTAGACTCCGATGCGACATTCGGCACAAGAAGGTGAGAGTATTGTATACAGTTTCATTCAAGAATATTTGCACATTATGTAAACGGTACCTCGACATTCATTTCAACAATCAGAATAGTGACGTATCAATGAATTTATATAATCATGATAAACTGATTAAAGAAATTTACCCCTTCTGCAAAATCTACAGTCGATCAATCCATTTCACTATTCGATGGTAAATTCTATAATATTTGCTCTAAAAGTGCTTATTTCAAAGTTTAACTTAAAAGTTTTTGTACAATGTGATAGTAAAAAGAATTAGCTTCCTATGACCAATAGTAGCCTTTTGTGTCAAGTAAACGCACAATTAATGATCTACAAATTATGCCAAAACAATTACATCAGTTCTCAATTTCATACTTTACAGAAAAGTGTAAAAATTTTCTCACTATTTATGTACAAATCATTTATTTATACAGGGTTCCTACTTATATCGTTACACCTCCCTTAACTTCTAAACAGTGATAGCTTAGGCCATAAAGTTGGTGTCTAGGTATAGCAAAAAGGCCTAAGCTGTCACCGATTAGAAGTTAAGGGGGTGTAACGGTATAAGTGGGAACCCTGTATATTTTTAATATGGGCTTTTGAGCTGTAAACCTCCTAAGATTTTTAGACTGAAAATGAAAGTGTATGATTTTTCATTAAAACTAGATGGTAATGGATAGTTGATCTAGTTTACTAAATCGCAGTTAGATTGCAGAACGTTAGGAAAATTACCAAGCATGTGAAAAAAATGAAAAGCTTGTTGAAATATATTTACATTGAGATTGTGTTTTCATGCGATGCATTTTAAGAATGTAATGGAATTTTCCACAATTATCAGTTGGGATATCTGACACAAAACCGCAGAACATCTCATTTAAATTTTATCAACAATGGAAGAAGGCAATACGAGGAATTCATAATGGGGCCTCTTTTCTGTAGAATATCTATTAAAGTGTGAATCCACTAAGTTTCTGGAAATGAGAATGGGATTTCGCATTTTATAATTCTATTTCTCGAAATTGTGATTGTATTATTCGCTCCGAAAATTTCCACATAGCAAACAACCTTTCGACTGAGTAAATGTAAGCAAATTATTGCGGACACTTTATCAATCTAACTAAAGGGAACACACTTGTTCCTCAGAAATTCCAATCTGTTACCACATTTCAACTTTACTGCCATTCTCAATTTGAAAAGGATTATTCAATTGTTTTGCAATATTCTATATCCGCCACAGCAACAGCTGAATTGAATTCAAGTATTCCATTTTCGAAACTACGTATTTTGCATAGAGGAATTACTGCGACAATCACGATTGAAATTGTTAGGTTCTCAACGAAGTATACCACCAGGAGTTATCGTAGCATTAGTGTATGGTACGTTGAGCAATGTGGGTATGTCATTGAGGTACAGTGAATTTCTGGGATTTAGATTTCTATTAAATAGAGGTATACTATTTCGATGTCTAATACAAAATATGATTTAATTTGTGTTTGTAAAATTCTTGTTCATAAATAGCGTACAAGTATATATTGATACAAAGCTGTAAAGTCGTTTCCCTGAAATGCTAATCTGACTTGGCGATAAATTTGGCGACCATTTTGGCGACTTGGAGACAAAATGAATTTTCTAGAAGGACATCGAACTTTCAACCTATTTCTACTGGCTTCATAAACTTTCTGTAGATTACGTCACTTCCTACGTAATGAAGTCACTTTGAGTCAGTTGGATTTTGATCTGCAAGCAAGCTGGTGAGTTAATAGGAAACCTTTTAGCACTGTGTTGAGATTTATTGGTAATCTCTGTTTTGAATTTGTACAAGTGCTGTTTTAATACTTGTGTTACGTTTCTTTGCTTAGAATACCTGTAAAATAAAAAGCTTTATTTTTTAATCCTGCTTATTGGACTGCATTCACGTACGATTTTGTCACAATATGAAATTACACAATGAAAGCTGCTCTTGCAATAAATTATGCAAGAGAATCACACATTATAATATAAAATTAAACTGATTTTCTCTAGTTAACTTAATGACGTTATTCAGTTGCACCAACAGTTATTGTTTTCACAACTTGAAACTCCTTTTTTAAGAGTGGGTTTAAATTGTGTATGCAAAATTTGAGTAGATCTCCAGTAACAAAATGTTGACGAATTTTGTGACGAATTATACCTAATATCAATTACTGAAACTTAATAGCTTTTTAATGATATTTTATATAGATATTCGTTTTAATTTATCTTCATTTATTTGGTTTTTTAATGTTACTGAGAAACTGATTTTGAATAAATGTAGTCAAATATTTCTTAACGAATGAATGTCTTTTTTACAACATTGTGACTATTATATTCGACCAAACGTTTCGTTTTTCTTTTTAAAATCGAAAGCAAAAATATATTTAAAAAATTATTTAAAATAATATTTTCAATATATCCTTCCAATAAAGTTAAGTAACTTTGATTAGTTTTAATACTGGCACATGAAATGTATACAATATTAGAATAATCTAAAGATGATAATTTAATTGTCCAACTTTAAGAATCATTTTCTGCCATGAATTTTGAAGTAATATGATAAAGTTTATCAATGAGTATACTTAATAATTTAAAGCTATCATTCTTGTTTATTCACCTACTGTCATTGACATATTTATTCGCCAATGTCAGATTTATAACCGATAACTTTACTGTGTTCGTTTTCTTACTTTTTTATAAAGTTTCGAAGGATTTATGTAATTGGGCTAAGGGATGTCTAAAAAATTATTAAAACTTTTTGAAACTAAATTTTTAATAAAAGTAATTAATTAAAATTGTAAATTCTTAAATTTATTCATTAAAAAGCTTCCAAAACTTTTCAAAAATGTAGTTAGTAATAACTTTTTAATCAGTTATTGATATTTTTAAACATTAATTGAAATAAGTTGAATTTGAAGTAATGCAAATATGAATCACATCAGAATGAAAGATTAAATTTGTTTACTTAGAGGAATGTCTAATGTGAAATGAAAGCAAATTTTAATAACATTTTATCATCTGGCAAATTTCATCAGATGATAAGCATTTTAGTTTAGATAAAATGTAAACGATTTAGGCATTTCACTCTGATTTTATTGATAGCGTGTGATGAATAGATATTAAGAATAACAGCTTCCAGGTGCACACACTTAATCCTTATCAATAGCGCACAAAACTCCGTTACAAAAGCAAACAAATGCTTTATTTGTCCACGCAGTCTTTCAGCAGCTGTACGATCACATCTGGAACTGCTTCGTTTTAATTTTAAATATATGCAACGATATTTTTTAGCTTCAAAAATAGATTTGAGATAAAGTAATAAAGGTAAGAGAAGTTTTGTAATTACGTTAAACATTTTGAGCGAAAATTCGCAAACATTAACGGCTGTCTGTATTAGATAAAAAGTTCGGAAGTCTTTTATGGAGGATAAAGGATAAATTTATGAGGTATAATGTTAAATTTATTGAGGTAATATTTTATTATCATTCACACTTTTGAATATTGGATGGTACATTCCTGCTGCAAATCATCAAACAAGAATATAAGTGTGAAATATGCGCAGTTTTCAAATGGATAAGAATTCTATCAAGAAATATAGTTAGAAAATCAATTTCAATAAAAACTAAAATTTATTACTTTAAGCCAGCGATTTCATAACCTTTATTACCTTTATACTTAGATAATTTATTTCACATTCAATTACGTTTTTTTCCATCAATCCTACATAGAATTTCGTTAAGTAAAGAAAACTTAAAAATAGACCCTTGAATTTTCTTTCCGTTATTTGGCTTTTGACATAATAATTTATGAACTTACCTATTATTTATTTAAATACATACTTTTCCTCTATTTATACCTGAACTATAACTTTTATAAATATTTTTCTTCTTACGAATATTATTTATACAGGATTATTATGATTATATTTGCAATAATAAATTCAGCCAACGCACGATGTGCAAACTTAAAATAATGAAACGGATGTAAAATAATTGTTTTCTGGGTCAAGAAGAGTAACTAAAAAGGAATTTTAACGTTAACAAAGGCGGAAATCAGCAGTCATCATAAAACAAAAATAGTGTCAGGCTAAACCGTTTAAAAAATTAATTATGTAGCCTCTCTGTCCAAAATTCTATTATGAAATGAATGGAATTTTTCTGCCTGATGGATAATATAGTTAGAGGAAGATAGAATAGATGCGGAGTCAACTAATAACTAAATCCATTCTAACTAGTTCAAAGTCCTTTTTATTATTGGACACGGACAAGTATAGAAGACGCATAAAATTACACATCCTTCCATCGGACACATTCCAGCAGGCATCTCACCTACGAGTGTGCCCTATTAGCGCAAGATGCTCTACAATATTGCTACGTTATCTTCATGGTATTGTGCGGCGTTCAGAATATCGAACAATATCGTGCTGATATCGTGCAATATCTTATGCTAATGGGGTGCGCAATGCAATGCAACGTTACGCTACTCAATCAAAAGAGTCTACAGATATGAGGGGTAAATAGGATTATGTTGAAATTATCCCAACGATCCCTTCAACTTTCTCGTTTACTTAGGGTTGCCATAATTGCCAGGCATTGATTGATACGGGACGTTTAACCTCCCAGCTGGCGCGCTTTCAAAAGATACTCGCATTGTGCATCGTATTGCATATTTATACCGTTCTTTTATAAACTTAAGTGCAATTTTTATTTGTAAAATCTTTGTTTACTATTAAGTTAATAAATAAAGATAACATAAATAAAAGTTGTATTTATTTTTTGTGGAGCAGCACGATATATTTATGTAATACGATGCACGATATGTCGTAAAATTTGTACAGGCGCTCCCCGCTGGAAGGTCAAATTCTAAATAAATGAAGCGTGAAAAAAGTGGACAGGTAATGGTTAATAAGTATTTTACTTTGATAAAAAAATAAATAAATTTAATCAATTTAATAAAATGAACACGTAGAATAATAAAAAAAGATGCAAGGCTAATACTTTTTAGCCGAGTCCTATTTGTATAAAGTTGATTTCACTTTCTTAGTTATATCATTTTCTTCTTCCTCATAATTATAAAATTGGTCACAAGTCATTTTAAAATTATACTGGCAAATCAAAATTGCTACAGTTGTCTCCACTGACAATATGTTTCTTTCGTCCGACCATTGAGTTGACAATAGGGAAAATATTCCCTCCCCGTTTGCAGTGTGTGTTGGAACGGCAAATTGGTATTCTCATAGCTTTATCACACATGTGTTAGTTTGCAAAAATTGCATCGACATCATTTTTTCGGTTTTGTCAGTATTTTTAATTATTTTAATTCTTCGCCACTATAGTTTCTTTCTTCTCTTGTGGCATCTTTGGCAAATTTTGAAATTCAAACTATAATTTTCAGCCGTTTCTTTAAATATCTAAATTTTACTTGATTATTTACTTTGTTTTCGATTTAAATATTATTTGTCTTAACTTTTGTTGTTGTTTCCATTAAGGTTTCAACTTTATTAATTTTTAAATTCAAATTTTGCAACGGGATTATTTCTTCGCCATCTTGTTTTCGCGTAGGAATTTGGCGTAATCAGGTTTTGGGCGTCTGTATCTGGAATCATTTTCCGTTACGATTTAAACTTTTTTTGTGATGGCGAGTGGTTGGTTTTTCCAGCTGCGGGCCTAAGGGCCGGTTGGGCCTGGGGTCTTGCCTCTGCTTTAATTTTTCCGTTAATAATTTTTTTGAATCTGAAGCTGAAGATATTTTTTGTTCTTGATTAGTATTCCTTGAAGGATACAGTATGAGAAACCACAGTGATGAATAATCTGAAAATGGGATGAAGTTTTTTTCTACAACACTATTCCAAAACAATCTGTGAATTAAAATGCTGTGAGTGAAAGAAAGCAGTTCTTGCTTCTTCATTTTAAAATGAACTCTGCTACGTGGTGGCATGAACGCTGGTTTTCATCAATGTTACAGAGTTATAAATGATCATCACCTTTTACAAGATCTGCAATATGTGTAATACCTTCAGCATTTTTTTTCTTCATCGTAATAATGTGTACTTCTAATTATGGAGATTATGATCATCTTTTAAGCTGCAATTTCTGCTGGACGTCTTTTTCTCATATTCAGCTTTTCCGATTTTTGAATGAGTGATACAAGTCTAAAAAAAAAGGCTGATGAAAATGCGAAAGTGTGCAAGTAACATACTTCAAATATCATTGTAGTGTGAATACAAGTCAAATTCACTTGTAATATAGTATTCATCAATTCAAGACGTGTTTGTTATGTCGCACAGAATAATGATCATTACATTTCTATCAAATTTAGCTTTTTTTTTTTACTTTGTGTTCTAAAATATAATTCATAGGCCTGCAGTGCTAATGTGTAGCTACAATTTTTATTTTTTGTTTTGTTTAATATATGTTCATTCCTGTGCATCAGTTTGTATGCATATATCTAATTTTTGTGGCAGTAAATAATTTCAATATTAATAATTGTTAAATAAAAAATTATTTAAAATTTTTTAAACTTGGTTTTTCTTTAATTGATATAGCGCAATGTACTACCACTGTTTGCAAATTGACTTTTAATAGTAGCTAGGTTTTTCAGATCTGTAAAGGTAGGTGAATTATATCAGTATTGCTAGAATTGCTTATTATTGTGTTATATAATTTAGTACCCAGAATTATTAATTAATTTTTTCAATATATATTATAATTTAAATTTTTGACATTGGGTACCTACTTAATATTTGCTTTAATATTTAATTTTTTCCTAGCTACCCCATCCAATAACATAATTACTGATCAATATGCTTCGTATCTGCGAAAAACTTCGGCCCTTTCTCCTCCATACTCATTTTCATATTTGCTTGGCCTATTACCCGGCGCCTCGTGCAGAGTTTAGGGAGAAAATGGGACAAAAGCGGGACAATTAGTAAAACGAGACCTAGTAGTGAAATACTGGGGCAATCCAGTATACTTCAACAATATGACGTGTCTTATGCTTACAGTGAAAAGAAACTATTACGCATTCTGGTACTTTTCCGTTGACCTATTGTGATGTTCGAACGTTCGTTTTAAAATGAAAGAAACTGGATTGCAAGCCAAATCCTTTATTGGATGTTAATCAACCTTTCACAAGTGGTATCTCACTCTCCTCAACGAGAAAACACATATATTGTAGGTAGTTCCACTCTCCCCAGAGAGAAATAGAACACCCAAAGCAGCTATCTTGCAGAGCAACCGAAATTACACCTCGCTCCTTCTCTCCACAAAATCTCTCTGTCCCTCGCTTGCGGTGGCCGGTCCGCTCCGAAGTTCACAGGCACCCCTGAGTTCAGTGCCCCCAAGGTAGTTCTCCCTATCGGCCTTAAAAGAGATGTCGCCAAGCTCTGCGCGACAACTGCTGAGTTAAGCGATCTGGAGCTCCGAAGCACTACACCTATACTGTCCGTCTGCTGATTATATCTTAGATAAGTTTGGTAATAATTTTGATGCAAAGCTTCGATGTAAGTAATACAATCATATACCCAATTTCATCCATTTACTTTGTTGTGTTTCTGAATTATCACTTTCACATGCACGCGGACGCGCAAAGAAAAAAAATTCGCTTTGCCGAATTTTGCCAAAAATTTGGAAGAAATCTACAATTTTTCTGTAAACACAATATAAAGTTTTATTCGTTTAGATCATTCGGTGTTTGAGTTATCGTTTTCAAACAGGGGTAGATATAAACCCCTCAGTGTACATCGAATTCGGAAGCTTGAGAGTCCTCTGTCAGTGGATGTCGGTACGGTCGCCGGGTGGCATATTTACAAACCCTACCCTGATAGAACTGAGGCAGGAAATCGGACAATATGATTGGCTCGCTTCGCGAAGAGCCGATGACGTCGTTCTTTGCTCTCGTGCGTGCACTTTTCATTAATATTATTTCTTTCAGTGTGGAATGTTTTATTTTTTTTTATGATATTTTAAAAAATAATTTCATTTTTAAAAATATTACAACCCACGGAAGAATGTTTTCTGTGCTCAACTGCGGGAAAACGGAGAAGAAAAGTAGGACGACTCTTGTTTTGTTATGATTGCCGTACGCTACGTGCGAGAGCTGAAAACGACGTCACTGCTCCTCGTAGCCAATGATATTGACTGATTTCCTGCCTCAGTTCTATCAGGGTAGGGTTTGTAAATATGCCGCCGGGTGCACGCGGGAAGAAAAGCAATTCTCACCCCCCTCGCAGTTATCCAAAGTCTCACTCCGACGCAGCATCATGAACGACTTAATTGATCCGAATCATCACATTACAATTTAAATGAAAACAAAAGTACTTGCAAAGTAATAAAAGCACATACACAAATATCACTAACCGAACTACAAAACAATACTGCAGATGCACAATGTATTAAAAATCGGGAGAGAGTTAAATGCATCTGCGAGACAATTCTGTTAGTCAACTAAAAAGCAAGAGAGACACTTTTACAAACATGAGAACTTAAGTGAAATGGTTAATTCTTGTTAAAATTGGAATACATGTAACTTCTTTATTAATTTCTGAAACCAATTTTGCGAATTCTTAGTAGAAAGAAAGACATCATTTCTAAAACTAACACTAATCCGTAACGGTTAAAGGATATTATGCAATATTTGCAGACACGACTTTCAATTAATTATAAATGGAAAAGAAAAAGAAAGATGTTATTCTGCAAACTATGAAAGTGAAGCACTGAAATTCGTAAGTGCATCAATGATTACCTGAGACAATTCAATAAATATTCTGATAAAAATCTAATAAGCAGAAGAAACATTAGTTGCAGAACACTTCTGTAAAGTTAATTGATAATTTGGAACATAAATTAGCATTATTAATAGTATAATTAATAACAATTAATATTATTAATATAAATACTATTCTGCAAACTATATACAAGTGAAACATGAAAAATTCGACTACGCAAGAAAAATTATTGAATAAAATACTGTAAAAAATTCTTGTGAGTTCGATAGCTTTGCTGTTGTTAAATTTAGTATCCGGGAGGTTTGTATATTTTTTAATGGTAGGTCTCTTTTGATAGTCATTATTTTCAGATTAGTTTTAAGGGAAAAGTATATCACCATAATTTCAAAAATGCTTTACTCGGAAATAAGGTGATCAAAAACGTGAAAATTCATAAAAAATTCCATGTCGATATTTTTTTCACAATCACAATATATCTCCTTGTGTACAAAATTTATGAGAAAGTGAAGAAAAAGAATTATATTGAATTTGCACAGAAATCGAAGAAAATATTCATCATTTAAGTAGTACTAATGCAAACAGGGGAGACCGGGGATAGTTGTTACAATATTTTTCAAAATTTTTTAAAAAAGAAACTATCAAAAGTATTTTTAAGAAACACACTTTAAAATTTACTCTAATTATTGAAAATCCATAATATATATTTTTAAAAACGATTAGATAACACTAATTTAAAGGTATTAAAAGTTTTATACAAGCATGTATATTGTAACAATTTACCCCGCAATGGGGTATGTTGTTACTTTAGATGGAGTAAATTGTTACATAAAATATGTTGACCAATAAATACAAATTTAATATCTATATTTTTAGTATGTTAATACTTTATAATCTCTTTATAATAAAAACGGGCTTATGTTCACTTTTCTTCATAGATTCGCTTAATTTCGTAAATTATTCTGTTAATCATTGATTGAATTACAGTTTTTACAAATATACAATTTGGAAAAACTTGGCCAAAGAAGACACTCCGTTTTCCTTGGCCAAGTCGAATGTTGGTAAGTCGAGATGAGACTGATGATTGTCTAGCCCTTTGAACGGCAAAAATATTTTAGCTGAATGCTTTGAAAACGGCCTCTCTGTAGCTAAATGGTGAACGCAAATGTTTCGGAGCCGGTTTTCGGGTAATAAACAAAGAGCAGCTTTCTGCGCCTGAACCGGTTTAAGAGTAATGATCGAAGAACGACTTTCTGCGACAGAGCCGGTTTTAGAATAGTCAACAGATAGCGACTTTCTACGTTTCAGCCGGTTGAAGGGCTAGAAGTAGAGCAGGGCTCTCTTTGGTGACTCTGGTATGTTTTATGAAAATGTCTCAAGAAGCTTTTGAAAGTCCTGCCCCGCCATCTAGATTTATTTGCTGACTCTGCCCTTCCTTTAGGTGCATTTAAAAGGAAGTGACAACTAAAGAAAAAAAGGAGGAACTGAGTCGCCATTAGCACCAACAACAAGAGCCATGGTTACGAAAGTGCCTCTCTCGACAGATGTCACTGATCCAATCTGTCTGGTACCTTTTCTGTCAATTATCTTCCGTGGCTTCGGAACCGCTGTCATCCGTCTCGTGAACGCTGTAGATATCTTGACCCTAGAGTTGAATGTCGTGAACACTGGCAAAATTGGTGAAGAAAGTTACAACAGTGTTTCTATTGAAGCTCGTGACTCTACTCAGTCTAGCCCTCTGAGCGGCGCAAACGTCTCTTTGCGTTTATCATGTTCAGTTCAAAAGCAGATAGCTCGTATTTATCTGTATATTTTCTTAAACAATCATGGATAAAGTATTCTTACGATTTCAGAGATATATTTAAATATAAAAAAATCGATTCATTTACTTTAAAAGCTAAGTTTTCTAACTACTAGCTAAAAGTTCAAAATAATTGGGCGCTCAGAGGGCTAGTCACTTGTGAAGTGCGGAAAGAGACTTCTTACACTTCAGAAAAGCTAGCAGTCAGTCACTTGCAGCAGCACTCTTACATTTACTGCAGTCCATTGAGATGTTTATTGTATTTTTAATTGCTTACCGATGTCCCAATGATTTTACTTCCTTAGTGGAAAGGCGGTAGTACAGCTTCGTAGCACTGTCATGTACTGTTGAAGTTCCGTCTCCTGTTTATCTGTGAAGACCTGTTGAGGGTTTTTTTTTCTTTCTTTATGAACAACGCCAGGCACAGTTGATTCAAGATATGAAACAAAATGGGCTTGTAACTTGTATGCAGCATCTCCAAGAAAAATATTTAAAAATTAATAGAATCGATCTATATTGTTTAATTATTTATTTAATTACGCTTAAATTATTTAAATTTGAAAATATAATTGGTTAAAATATAACTTATAATTGCAGTTTTCATTTCACTGCAGCATATCTGGCGTGTCATGAAATTAATTCCATGTTCACCAGTCGCCTTTCGTATTGAACAACCCGCGATGACTATTTCCGCTGCCTCCAGAAGTGTTTCCTGGGACCTTGTACCCCTATCCATCCTTCTTTAATAGTTCCTTATATCAATTTTAAAAAGAAAACTTATTTTGTACAATAAAAATTTACTTGGGGTAAATTCTTACACTGTAACAAATAGCCCCAACGGAATTGTAACAAGTAGCCCCGTGTGACTATATTTTATATCTTGCTACGTGTGAATGGTTTATTACACTTGCACAGAACTTTTAAATATAATATTATTTACCTGAAATCTAGGCTTTCTTGTGATGTAGAGGTTAAACAGATATCTCTAAAGGTTTTGTCGCAAATAAAAAAATAAAATTTAGAAGGAAAATTACTAACAGACACAAAACCAACATTATCACTAGAATTCTCTCTACTATTGACTGCAGACACTCCAGTGTTATGTGAGGAAAATATACGAATGAGGGCTACCATCTGACGTGATAAAAGTGAGTTTCTACGGGGGTTATTTAAAATAAATAAATAGCCAATATAACAACTTTTCCCGTGTAACAACTAACCTCAGTCTTCCCTATTTATCCTTTATTGTTATCAGATTTATTCCACTGTGTTTGATAATCAATTTTGTTTAATCTATAGCATATCAAATATGTAATGCTAAAAAAATTATCGTAATAACACTATATTAATTTTTAACTTCATTTAACAACTTTGTAATGTTTAGTTAAATATAACTGATTTCGGAATCCTGCTTCATTCATTATGTTTGGTTATAGCATATTATATCAGTAGATGCAAATATATTATTTTTAAATCCCGAATGTAGCCTTTGCTTTTCTAAAAATTTGTTTAAATTCTCAAACATATTTTCCTAAGGTTTTTAAGAGATTTTTCTTTATAAATAAAATTTTACCAATCTTTTTTTCAAGAATTATTTCTTTTATAGGTGATTTTATTCCGTGGGAAAAAAATCTCTTGGAAAGAACAATCAATGTAATTGGAACGATGAGCGTACATTTCTTTAAAGCAATCTCTTCTTCTGTTGTGACTGCAAGTTCATAGAATTTTTCAAGGAAAGATAATGAGAACGACGAATTTTTCTTGTTCGATTTCATAAAAAAACACTTGTGAAGTTAATTCAGAGCACAAAAAATGCAGTGATAACTGTTTTGCCTTTTGTTCTAGTTGGCGCTTAACGGTCTTATTATATTGCGAATTGTTTTAATCAAAAATAAAAGTTTAAATTAATGAGACTAAAATAAATTTATTTATTTGAGTCTGAATTTCGGTACAATTAACTTAACATTATTTATTGCAACTTTAAACGCTAATAGTTTCTGGAAGATTTCTTATTCTTCCTAATTCATTTGATTTAACAAAAGTATATAATTATTCCATGCAAAGACTTGCGAATAAGATGCCATTAATCGGCAACTTCATCTACATTATTCCGAAACTGCTAAAGTCATTATTGTTATATTATTTCACCTGCATTACCGATAATTATAAGGATGATCGTGAACTCTTGCAATTAAAACAATAAAAATTTTATTACTGGTAAGCTGGAAAACAAATGTGGTTTCCTTTCGTTCGAAGAATTAAAGAAAGAAGATTTTGCCCTGCTCAGCCATTTCCTCTTTTAATTTCGTAAAAGTTGGAGCTGTGGTGATGATGATCGGTGGTATAGAATGCAACTGATGAGCTGATGCCGGCGTTTCAACGAGATGTCAATTGAAAACTTCAAAAAAAGTAGAAGTTAGGGGCTGACATTTTAACCCTTTACTTCTATGCAATTTCAATTTATTGAATTTTACTAAATTTTCGTATCGAGCATAATTTAAAGTTAAATTATTTCATTTTTTTACAGAAGTCAGCTGTTGTAGAAAGAAAACCTAAATATTTTGTTCACACTCTGACTACTAAGCCGCCTGTAACCGGCAATGCAACTTCTATACTAGTGGGGGGGATTTCGGCCAGTTGCTGTTCCGAAAAGGGGGAG
>BGPR01005188.1:8085-27540 GCA_013235015.1 Araneus ventricosus | reverse complement strand
CTGCACAGATTTCCTACTAAACCATGATTCCAGGGATTTTGTAACACGTAGCCTACCGGGAATAGGTCTTCTCGAAATGGAATTTTCGGGTTCAAACTTATCTGGAGTCTATGGAACATATAAACCTTCCAGTAGCATCATTTCCATCCATCCGATTGCCCGCCATCTTAACAAATTGAATAAAAGATTCCTTTGAGACATTGTCAACAATATCTTAGAAGATAAAATTGAAGACCAGCGTTATATATTTCAGCGTTTTTCTTAGACTTGTGGCCGAATGTGTAGCCGAATGTTTATTCGAAGCATATATCTGCTGAAAGATGTAAAATATTGTATAATTCAATGGATCTTGAATACAACTAAGCAGCATCTAAAAATATCTGTTAATCAAACAAAGGAGAAGAAGTCACGACACACTTATATGTTAATAATTTATTAAGGGGAATGTCTCCACCAATTTAGTAATATTTTTTAGATTGTTCACTTTTAATAACTTTTTCAAGTTATTTTCTATCAATGATGGCAAAGTTTTGAAATACATGTTTTTAATTACTGACAGGTTTTCCATTATTTATTTTAATATTAAGAATTTGTATGAAAGAAAAAATTTGGAGTTGAAACCACTACATTAAAGGAAATTACCATAGATTTAAAACATAAAAATGTTAAGGCTTCATAGGTTGGTGTTATTCTCGGATATTTATCTAATTTTTAAGAACTTTAAAATCAATCATAATTAATATTATTAGTTTTTATTACCTGAGAACTATACATTGATAATATTAGCCTATTAATGATTAATTATTTGAAATTTTGCCAGTAAGATAATTAAGCAAAGGTTGTGCGATTCAATAATTCAGTTTCTTTTATTTGAAAATCCTGAAATGTAGCATGCAATAGTAAATCTAATCATTCATGAAACTTCTTTCGGTACTTACTTCAAAAAGAGGTGCAGAAAAAAGCGATATTCGCTGATATTCGATACGAGTATTAGTAAATGACAAGTAATATCTCGATGCATCTCATTTTGCTGTTTTAATATGTGTTATTTCCAAATTATCTCCATTACCGAAGAGATATTTATCCGTATATTATATTTTTATTTATTTAAAGTTCGATATTTATTTTTCTATCGTGCATTTCTGCACATTACTTTTCTCCATTCCAGATATTTTTTTTATCTAACCCATGAAAACCCAGTTCCCATCAAAGGGATTAAAAACTACCGTTATATTTGGTGAAAATAGTAATGTCTCGTGCTGAGAACTTGCTTAGCTGGTAATGGTTTAAAAAAATTATATATTTCATTTATTATAATTTCCATACCATATATAATTTTTAAAAAATTAAAAGAGATGCCTGTAAAAATATTCCAAAGTATTACTGATCTCGGAAAAAAATAAACAACTGAGACTTAACAGTGATTTATTTATACTTACTTAGGTCCTTGTGAGCATGTATATTAATTGTGAATTTCCGGATATGAAAGAATGGTGGAAGGGGAAAGAAGCCAAATATGATAGAATATTTGAATTTTGTTCTATATAAATGTTATGGCACTATTATGTAAGGAGGTGCTACAGAAATAAAAAATACAAGAAAATTGAATACTAATACGATGGAAATTATATTTTCACTTATGTGATCACCCACCTTTTCATTACTATCTGGAAGACACTGCCTATAGTGATAGACATTCTGAAAACACTAACATTTGCAATATTGTACTAGTAGAGAAAAAAGTCATGGGATCTAAATTCCTGACTAATATATTTTTATTTACAACTTTTAAATTGATTAATTGCCAACTTTAACAGAAAATTGTCTAGATTACACTCATTAATTCTACATGTTATAATAGACAAAAAAAATTGATTTTTCCGATGCACATGGTATGGCAGAGAGATTATAAAATATACAATATAAAAATATTTAGTATTTTGCTGCAGACTTTTAGATAGACATATGAGCGCTTTCAAAACTTAAATTTTTTTCATTACAGTTTCAATCTATCATGTTAGAATTTAAAAAGAAAGGAAATACATTTCATTTCATAAATTCATAGAAATTTTAAATCTCGAGATATCTTAATAAAGGTATTGGGAGAATTAGCTAGCTAGTGTGGCCATTAAAACGTGTAGGGCTGGAACTCGAAGAAGCTCACGATTACTATTTTGTGGATCGCATCTCTTCTAATTACTGTCTTCAATCTCAAAAAATATTACTTGTTGAACACTGCCTTACTTAATTCGAGCTTAATTCGTTTGAGGTCACTGAACATTATTGCAGGTTTTATTTTCCTCTTTGTCTTTCATCATCAAAATAAATACAATTTGGCGGCAGTTCGTAATTGCCATAACACTTACTATATGCTGCTCAAATTTGCATAGCTGACAGACCTCTGTCCAGACTCTCTAAATGTATTTCGTTGATAAATTCCTTGATGACTACATTAGTTTCTTCTGGATCATCGGTGCATCTGCACGGCCCCGCAGAACACACGACCTTCTGACACCTTGTCAGACAAACCAATTCTTCACACACAAAGAAAAATTCTCTAGTCAGGTGACGCACGGACCAGATTACACCCAAAAGCTTCCGTCGTTAAAATGGCAAGCATGTAGTTCGGTGTAATAAAAGTGATTAACAATTTAATAAACATTGAAATAATGAAACAAATTACATGAAAAGTTAAAGCGATTAATAATTAAGTTGATTCCTACAAAAAGAAAAATTATTTATTAATAAATTTAATAAAACAAGATCCGTTGAAAAGTTAATAGCTGCCACAAGGCGAGAAAGAAACTTTTGGGGCGAAAATATAAATTAATAAAAAGTACTGGCAAACCGAAAAGGATGTGCATTTTTGCAATCTAACAGGATACATAATACGCATTCGAGTTTCGCATTAAGAAGACATCCATAATTTAGAAATATACTTAAACTATTTCATTATCATTCACAACGAACTATTTTCATCTTCCCTTACCATAATGAAGAGATCAGTTATTTCAGCGGCACGCTACAATAGTACAATAAAATTCATTATAATCTATCTGTAGTAACGTAGCAAATGAATTAGAATGTAATTACTGAGGCACGATTATCTATAATGTGATGAAAGCAAGAGATTTAAACTAGCTTAGAATTTGTAATTTGACCCAACATTTTAAAAATTGCACAAGCAAAGGAGAAAAAATGTCTTAAAAGACATTTCCTTTTCTTCATACTTATGCTACATCCTTGTATATCATCCTAAATAACGATAAAGGATATTCTTAATATTTCAGAGAATGTAGAGATGAATACAAGCAGATTCTTCTTATTCTTCCATTCTGCATTATTGTATCGTTCCTAGATGTGCTGTGCAATGTAACTTTCTATCACTTCATTATTAGAGCACTATTCGTTACTATCGTCCAACAATGGCTAAGATGAAGACCAACTCTTGTGAATGGGTATGTAACCTTTTCCAACGCAGTCAGTTTTCGACATCTTCAAGAAGAAATACATTATTTTAATCTTTTAATATATTGAATGCCTGCCAAATTGTATAAAGGCATAGTATAATTAATTCTACAATAAAATATTTGAACCAATTAAAGAAATTTATAAATAATTAAACAATTAAATTTTATGCCTATGGAAATAAAACGAATTTATTACTGGTGTTGAATGTTAGAACTCTGAATGTTCTCAGATATATTAAGCTTCATTTTTCATAGGAATTAGATTAAATTGCTTTAAATTTCGACATTATCTCTTATCAGCTATCGGCATTCCATTTAAAACAAATAACTGAAATTTTACTGAATAACTGAACTGAAAATTTATTGATAACTGAAATTTTACATGTTCCTTTAAAAATAATTACCACAACTTAAATAATTCAATTTTACGGGAACATTCTATAATCTTCTTAATAATTTTTCTATTATCTCTTATCAGCTATCGGCATTCCATTTAAAACAGATAACTGAAATTTTACTATATGTTTCTTTAAAAATAATTACCACAACGTAAATTCAATTTTACGTGAACATTCTATAAATAAATACGTTTGTTAGTCTAATTTTTTCTTTAAAAAATACTAATTAGTCAATAGAATATCATTTAAGCTTTCTGAGCTTTTGTCCTTATATTTCTTATTATCTTTCTCCTGTTATGAAACTAATAATATGAAGTGTATTTCAAATAAACATCACAGCATTAAACAGGTGAATAACATTATTAGTGAAATAAAATTTTCTCACACAAAGCTCTGTCACGAAATTGAAAATGCAGTCAATAATAAGTATTTCTTGATAAAGGTTTCCGTGTGAAACTTCCTTCAGATCTTTCCTGTAAACTATTTACTGTCAATTTCCAGATGAAACGTCCGTGATGGATTTTTAAAGGTATAGCAATTATCAAGAATGCTTCGCGACTGATGAGGATAAACGAGTCTTAATGACATGTACTAGCAAAACAAAAGGAAAAATATTCGTTTGATTTCGACACCCTTCAAGCGTCGGCTGCTGATTTCATATCGCTAATTTAAATACAATCTGCGTATTTCTGGTGCAAATAAAACACAAAATGATTGAATTGAGAAAAAAAGTACTTCGTCCATTTATTTCCCCTAGACATGTTTAAGCATGGATCATGTTTTAGAGTTAGGCTAAGAGGATGCGAGTTGAGGGGAAAAACATGATGAAAAATTAGCGTGCAAAAATCATCACGCTGCTGGATTCGAAACGAATTGTTAAGGAAATTAGTGCAGGCAAAGAAGTTGTTCTTAAATGTTAAACAGAATGAATTATAAACAAATGTTTGTTGAAAATCGATTTAAATTATATAAAATGGAATTGTTCTTTGGCACTTGTGTTGTCATACATGGAAGTATTTATAAATAAGAAAATATATATTTGGAAAAATTTATGCATCTTAGGTAAATAGTGTCACCATAATAATATGTAAGATTAAGTATAGCAAAAAAAACCTAATGCACTATACGAGTTATAATACACTGACGGGAAAATATTCCCAACACCAAGAAAAAATTATTGTAGAGTAATGAAATTTCGGCAATATATTTGTCTAGATAACATAATGAATTGATTGAAGTTACAAGATTACAGGTTAAAGTAAGCGCGAGAAGAGCCATTTCAAATGTGAAATGCTGGTACATTAATATCCGGTGTAACCACCAGAGTTTTGAATGCAAACATACAAACGTACATGCATTGTGTCGTACAAGTGCCGGATGTCAGTTTGTGGGATGGAATTCCATGCCTGTTACACTTAGTCGGTAAGTACATGGACGGTTAATGCTGGTTATGGATGACGCTGGAGTTGTCGTCCAATGATGTCCCATACGTGCTCGATTGGAGAAAGATCTGGTGATCTAGCAGGCCAAGGCAACATGTCGACACTCTGTAGAGCATGCTGGGTTACAACAGCAGAATGAGGGCGAGCGTTATCCTGTTGGAAAATACCCTCTTGAATGCTGTTCATGAATGGCAGCACGACAGGTTGAGTCACCAGACTGACGTACAAATTTGCTGTCAGGGTGCGTAGGATAACCACGAAAGTGCTCCTGCTATCATAGAAAATTGCTCCCCAGGCCATAACTCCAGGTGTAGGTCCAGTGTGTCTAGGCCGCAGACAGGTTGGTTGCAGGTGCTCACCTGTTCTCCTTCTAACCAACACACGGTCATCACTGGCACCAAGGAAGAACCGGCTTTCATCAGAAAACACAAAAGATCTCCACTCCGCTCTCCAATGAGCTCTAGCTTGACACCACTCACGTCGCAAACGGCAGTGTTTTGGAGTCAGTGGAATGCACGCGACAGGGCGTCTGGCCCTGAGCTGTCCTTGAAGTAACAGATTTGTAGCAGTTCGTTGTGTCACTGTGGTGCCAACTGTAGCTCGAATTTCTGCCGCAGACGCAGTACGATGCACCACAGCCATACGCCGAACACGGCGGTCTTCCCTCTCAGCAATGCCACGTGGCCGCCCGGAACCCGGTCTTCTTGAGGCAGTACCTTCCCTTGACCACTGCTGCCAACAATCATGCACAGTGGATACACTCCTGCCAAGTCTTTCTGTAATATCGCGGAAAGAAAATCCACCTTCTCGTATCCCTACTACACAACCTCGTTCAAACTCAGTGAGCTGTTGATAATGGCTTCTTTGTCTTCTTAGAGGTATTCTTGATTAACATGAACTCACTAGTCAAATCTCAAAGATAAATAACGCTCACGAACTTTACAGTGCGTATTTAAAGGAAACCTGAATTGCATATTCATAGTGGCACTACTGTGGCGCTACCAGCGCCACACTTATGCGCCGCGCGCGAAATTCGAATAGACGTCATCTCTCAGATGTATAAACACGCCTATCAAATTTCGTTTATCCAACACAACTCTTTCTTGGTGACAGGTTTTTTTCCGTCAGTGTACACGTCTACTTTGATCAGCAATATTGCAATTGCAATTATGAATACCTTTTATCAACAAGCAAGAAATAGTGAAAAGAAACTTTGTAAATGTTACAGAAAATATATTTTGACTACCCTGATTATTATGAAAAGTTTCAGTATTCGAACTATTAACTCCAGACTATTAACTCTCTATTAATATAGAGACTCTTAAGGTTTCCGACTGTGTTCGGAGACATTTTTTGAAACTAACTTATATATACTTTTAATGCTATTTTTCAACTGCATATGTTTTAAAACTATGAAAATATTGTAAAATTAGGCTTTCAAAATAATATTTTTTTAAAGAACTGAGAAATTTGAAGAAAAATGACTAAAATAGTTGCCTTACGCTAACAGCCATAGACAAAATCATATTCTAAATATGCATAAATCCTTGTAGGAGTACATTTTTATGACAGTTATCTGTGTTATGCTCTAAAATATTTCTTGAACTTCAAAATAGTTTTGAGATATACATACATAGTTACTAAACTGGTAATTTTTCATAAAAAATGCTTTTCGTTTATATTTAAGCACTTAAAAATAATACTTGATTTTAAAATTGACCTTATTTTTTAGAGGAAAACATCAAGCATATTACAGAAAACAATCTCAGAAAATTTCATATTAATACTTGAATAACTTTTTGAGAGGTCATTGTTACTTTCGACAGTTTTCCTCAAAAATATCATTTCTCAGAAAACACGTTTAAAATTTTCATGCAACATAAAATAATGCTTACAGTTTGGTAATAAAACAGATGTAACTCCATTTGTAATTCATGTAGAGTAAAAAGTGATACAGTTTTAGAAAGCTGATTAAACAGGCTACAAAATTAAGTCATAAAATTGTTTTTCATAATTTCATCAAAAACGACGATTTTAAACTAGTCGGTTACCTTAAAAGCTATTGCATCTTTTTAGTTTATCTTTTATATGTGTATAATCCCAGGAACAAGTTAAAATCTTATTTTAGATCCAAAACAATAAATATTTTAATGAAAAATTTACATTATTGCAATGCAATAGATTTTTGATTCATCAATTAATTATGTTTCACGTCAATTAGTTTTAAAAATATTATTAATAAAATAGAATTATTTAAGAAAATAGAATAAAAAGTTTGCTTTAAAAGGAGCTAAATGTGTTATGTTTGAAGATTTTTTTAAGAAATGAAATTTACAAATAAAAGCGAATGATTTTTGCAAAACTATCTCCTTTATCATTAATGTACTTTGGATTAAATTACTACTGTATTGGGAAAAAAATCATTTCCTGCGCCGTTTTCAATATTTTAGTATAAATTGTCTTGATAACTGCTTTCTAACTTGATAACTTATTAACTGAAAAATGTTACAGAAATTGAAAATTTGTGCCAAAGAAATTGTTAACAGATGATTACTTTTCAAGTATTTATATTTTTTGATAGTGAAATGAGAATAATATTCCTTACAGACACAGAATTTATTCTTCAAATCCGAAATCACATGAAATATTTCACAAAAGCGAAAAACGCACCCTTCATAAATGACGTATTCTATCATTTTATGATAAAAAATGTAATCCTCTTATGACTTATAAAGAATCTTTTCAGGCAAATCGGAACACACACAGTCAGCATTACATTCATCACAAAAATACATCTAGGTAATAAATCTGTGATTTGATTTTTATCGCTAGACGCTCATTCTTGTAATTCATTTTTCAAGAGCTTTCACGCACTTCCTTTACAGTGCTATTAATTTTGTTGTGCAAAGCAATGATAGACGAGAACGCTCAAAAATGACCAAATCAATAAAGCGATGCAGTTGGATATCACTTAATGAAAATTCTTCTGTCTATTACTCAATAACAAATAATAATTTCATCATAGATTCCTCAAGAAATTAAAAGATTATTTGTGTAATTTCTTACTTATAAGGGGAACAACAGGTACAGGAGTCACCGATTTTTTTCCCCTTTTTGTACATTTGTAGTAGTGCCTTAGTAAAATGCAACATGCAAGCCACAAGTTCTACAACTCAGTAATTTTCGAGAAATCGATCGAAAGCTTTAGTGGATGGCATATCAACCAGTTCTCTGCAATTTAAGTCCGAGATATAGGCGGTCGAGTGGTTAGAGTCAGGACTTCGTAACTGCTGGATCGAGTCCCCTACGGAACTTTTTTCCTATCATTTAAATATTTTATATCGAATAATTATATTTATACGCTTGGATATTTATTCAACCCTAAACAGTGTTTAGTAATTCTGCTAATCTTTTTTAATTTATAAATGTATTTTTTCTCATAATTTTATTCCTCGCATTATATGAAACTTAATTAAAATCAATCAATTCGCTTCAGCTGTACTGACGAGATAATCTTAATATAAATAAAAGTCATTGTGTGTATGTGGGTATGTTCCACATCTCCCCCTAAACTACTGCAGAAATTGCAACCATGAATACGAATGTACTTGCACTGCCAATGCATATAGGTCATTCTCATGAAAAAGGTACAAATAGCTAAACAAATCCTTTACTTTACAAAAGTATGTAAAAGCTCTTAAAAATTGCATGGATGTCTCCATTTAAATTTAATAAATAACCTTATATCAAGTCATACCTGGCCAAGTTTTCTATTTTATTTCTCACTGTTTTTTTTCTTTAGTTTTAAAATTTTTGACCTGTCTATGATGGAGACATGATAGTCAAAGGAACTTTTGCATTTTAAACGAAAGCATAATTGATATTATTGGGCAGACTTGGTGAAGGTTAATTTCTTATAATTAAACAATAAAATTAGTTATTGAAAACCAGTGCAAAAAAACATTTTAAAATGAATAGCACTTTTTAAATAATGGCACTAACTGTGCACTAGTTAAATAATATTGATAAACAATTTAAAATGAATGAAAGCAAACATTTTGCAGGAAAGTAATCCATTATATACTTTATTAAGGAATATCATATATTTATTTATTTATAAACAATCCAGTAAGTTTAATCGTATTAAGTTTTTTCCTACTCTCTTCTCTTCTGAATATGAGCATCTGACTGCTTTGTCTTGTTATTTTTTGATATTCCCATTTTGTCTAAAAATAAATTTAGATATTAAAATGTTTTTTATACATTATTGAATCTTTAATATTATAAATATTCTATATGGATTGTTTACCTTGATTCTTTTCGAGAATATAATTTCAATTTTAATGTTTTTTAAAAAATACAAAAGACAATCACTAAATTTCACAAAAAATATCTTCCAAAGAACTTTTAATTGATATTATTTTAATTTATCTAACTGTATCATGATTTTTGAGATTTTGTCTCTTTCATTGGCAATGCCATCCTCTCTGTGGAGATGCTGTGTCGACGGAGGAGACAAAATCTAAGTTTTTAATTTTTAAGTACTCATGGTTTTTACGTGGATAAAGTGGTACACTTATTTTTATTTAATTCGATACTAAACCTAGCAAAATTTTGTATTTTAATTATAAATTAAATTAGTGGACGCTGAGATCTATACCAAGCTCTATATGGAACTAATAAACTGGAATATGTTCAATAAATTCGCAGTAGAACGAAATGTTTTCCTTAAAGAACAAATTATCTGCCTCTCTTATAAACTCTTTCATGATGATTTGACATGAGCTGCCATTTAAGATATTTTCTTTGTCCACGGAGGGAGACGTATTTGACTGGGGACAAAGTGTAAAAATTAATTACTAAGTAAAAATTATTTTAAAAATTATTTGTTAGGTTAGACCCTAACTAGAGACTTTAAACTCGTTAATACTGGAAAAAATACAATTTTTTAAGACATTGTTTGAGTTTCAGTAAATATTATTTTGAATTCATGCGTAGGGACGTCCACGGAGAGGACTTTTGTCTGATATTCATTGAAAAATGGGAGTTAAATAGTAAAACTATTTTAGTATAAAACTTAAATTACACATATCAACAAAAATATTAGGATATTTGTTGCACTTTCGAATTTTTATCACCACGGGACTGTTAAAAGCACCTTTTCGTGAGAATGAGCCATACGTAACGCATAACTACACTCGCGGTTGAGAGCAATTAATTTGCATTCCACTTCTTTTTATCAAATACTTAATCCGCGAATCAGCCCAGTCATACCACTTTAGAGCGGTGGCCTAGTGGTAAAGTCTCGGGTTCGAAATACTCTTGCACTGAATATCCGCCGTGTATGTGGGTCTGTTGCACGTTAAATAATACGTAGGGGAGCAAATGTCCTCTCTCTGGTGCGGTGCAGAAGTTTGGAGAGAGGGTGCCTTCTCAGGTGTCATCTCTCCATCTGACTGCGGTTCAAAATTGCGAGGTCCGTCCCAAAATAGCTCTCGTGCTGCTTGAGTTAATATAGCTAAATTAAACTGACTACTTCAACGCGTTTCAATTGTGATCCACTTATTAGGCAAATGAAGCTAAGATAATATAGATTTCTGATTTACTCCTTGTAGAAGAAGTTTTCAATGGTCTACAGTTCTAAATACAGCATTTCAATGGTTGTTTAGATAAAACCCGCAGGTGTTGTCGATGCGTCCTCGCGTTCAAGTCGTCCTCCTCCCAGCATGCTCTGTCAATAGTGTTGGATGGCTTCTCTGCCCTTCATCCCCTTCACAAACTACACCGATCGTGTGTCGGTCATTCTCCTCTTGGGCGTATTTTGTGCGCCCTATTGCGGCAAAATGTTTATTTCCCCCTATTCTACATTGAATAGGTTATAATAGGCTTTGCGGTTATAATTTTCTATTATTCTCCAATTTCCTTTGATATTTTTCATAATTTCTCTGTTTTTGTATTTTCTGGATGTTTTATATCGTTACGAATGGTATAAATTGAATAAAAGGTGAATAATAAGTCACACACGTTTGCTTTCTGACACACATAACACTCTTTTGTTTGTTGTTATAAAACAGATAATTTACAAAAAATAATTCCGTGTGGATGAATAGGTTGATGCATAACAATAACAACGAGGGATAAACTAATTCAACAAAAATCTTATTCTCTTCTCTATAGGAAATATTCTAAACTAGGATTTCATTTATTTCGCTTGATATCATAAATAACTGCATTCCACATGTGAAATATATCAGTTTCACCTACATTCTTTTAACTCTATAATATATCACAATTATCCCTTGAATATGCTACTTGAATTACATTAAACAAGAAAAGTAAAGATGTTATGAGTTACTTAATTATACTTACTTCTAGACACGTTAATAAGATTCATATGGAAGCACGTAGATTAATAATTAGGAAAGATGCTTTCAAAGATGTTCAGAAAAACAATTTTTAATTAAGTGCTTTTATTGGAATCAAATTTATTTTGAACTATTAAACCAAATAATCTGAAATTCGTATTTGTAAATACAAAATGATTTATTATCAAATAGAAAATGAGCAAATTCAATGAGTGAAGGTGTGCACTTATTTTTACTGAAATATTTTTTATTGTTGTAATAAAATTAATGAAGAAAGAGGGATGCAATTTATTTACTTTTATATCGAGTTTGTTCCGGTCTAAATATGCTTTCAATGTTATCAGATATTCTGGTCTAAAAGTAACTACAATAAATGTTTAGTTCAATATTCACCAATTATGAAAATGTTTATCATTTCTACTTTTTCAAAACATTCCTATTCTTATCTGAAATTTAAAATTATGTGTGTAAACATGTGTATTAACTTTTTACTCGCTTGAAGTGTTCTTTTCTTGTTTTAGTACACTGCAATATTCATTGGATTTGTAATCCAAACTTCTAGAAGGTATTCAATAAATTATAAGAAACATTCAGTTGCATACTCACATGCTGAGAAATACTTATTACCTTTCTTATATTTTATAAGCTAGAACAATAATGCGATAGATAAATTTTCAGCATTTCCGTCTTTCCGTTAAAGCGCAAATTTTGAAGATCGGATATATGTAATTAGTTTTTTTTTTGTTTTAAGTGCATTTAATTAAATTCCAACATGTGCATGTTAGATAAATAAATAAGTTTTTGAACATTTTTCCATTCATTTCATTGTCAGATTATTTAACTTTTGCATTGCAGTGAGAAAACTCTCTCTCTCTCTCACACACACACACACACACACACACACACACACACACACAGAGAGAGAGAGAGAATGCCGTGAAGAGTATTAAATCAATGCCAGTAATAAAATGAAAGATTTTTATTAATGCTTCAGAATTAAAATTATCAAACTTGTATAAATGTGTTTTAGAAACTGAAAAAAAAAATTCTAATTGAAAGTTCATTCTCACTTTATACCAAGTGTCGTCAGGAAACACATTGTGCATTCGTTCGAATAAACATTAGAAAGTATTTCAAGAATCCTGGATGGTAGAAGGATGGTTGTTAGTATCATCTCTCCGAATGTTCATTCAATTTTATGCCTTTATTATAGGTATATTAAACCTAATAAGAAGAGGATTTATGCAACTTATTTTTATTTCAAGCGAACTATACAAGTTTAAACAATCTTCCAGTTGTAACACATTCTTTTTATACATTTTGAAAAATGAATATTTACTAAATTTGAAATAGACTAATCGTTTTCAGGTTCATGATCTTTGAATGATATTGTAATTGATAAATTTTTAAACCAATCATATCAGCCATTGACATTCAAAATATATAAATCAGGACAGTCTGGGGTTTAGATGATCTTCCAACTGAACTCAAGTTTCTTTTCTCTCTATTTTGTGAAGTTAAAATAGAATATATTTTCAAAATGAAGCTTAAAAGATTATTAGAAATGATTATCAGAAAAGTCAAATAAGAAAGCTAGTATAAAAATACTTTATAAAAATATTTATTTTGTGAAAAACATTGCTATTTTGTACTTCTCTCTATAAATTACCTATTGCTGAATCTGTTTGTTTATGGCTTACAGCTTCATTTCATTTTAAGAAATTACACGACACGTTTTCCGAAGCATCAATCATTCCGTTACATTTCCACCAGTTCCTCAACACAAATAAACAGTATTTAAAAAATATACACAAAAATGTGTGAACTCCTTATTACGGTTACAGAAATTCTGATCTTCCAAAATACAACTTTCTGATCTTCCAAAATACAACTTTCTGATCTTTTACCCTCTGACTGCTTATCCCGCGATTTTAGCGGGTTGGAAGCAAGTCTTTTTTTTGCTGAATCCTGCGCTTTTCGCAAGTCAATGGGTTTGTTTAGTGCTTTTAAAACGTTTAAACATATACCAATTAAGCCTTGCAGGTAAATAACAACGCTTGGTTCAAAGGTATTTAAAAGCATTTTCAAATGTTGCATCTAAATTAATTTAAAAAAATTCTGCATGTTAAGGGATACGAAGGCCAGATGCCAGGTTCATTTTCGGGATCGGGGGGCAATTGGTTTGAGACCTCATTTCACCAGAGGTCAGCCGTGAAAGTGAAATTGGAGCGCTTTAAATCAACCGTCATGGATTCAACATTCTTCCGCTGGTTTGATATGGAAGTTTGGAGGGATGACTCTATCTCAAGTGTCTTCCTCGTTAGCACATGAGACAGTGTTTGAAATTCATGACTCTCATCAAAAAGTCGATTATTTCAAAACCGCATGTTTGCATCAAAATAGAATAATAATTCATTATAGAATATAATATGTTATTGTAGTTCATATAATTAAAATACAGTACACTTCTGTAGTTACAAATGTTTTACTATATCGTTGTTAATGTCTACGCGTCCTTCCATTGGCCGCGGAGTTTCGCGCCCTTTGGAGATGCAGAGTTCGTGAACTTTAGCTGTCCAGTTTCATGTCCTTAGGGTGCGAAGTTGACTTGAGTTCCTTCTCCCTTTGGGAATTTGGGAACGAAAATCGTCTCTCTCTCAAATGTTACTACTCTAAGATTTGTTCACATCATTGCCTTGATCGCATATGTTTTTGTTTCTTATAAATTTATTTAAAGTGAACAGTCCACTGCTCTGATCTGTCCTCTCATTTATCTTCTGATTTATCCTCCAATCATTACCGTTAAAGAACGAATTAAAAATGTCAATAACACTTGAGGAGTTATTTTCGTTCTTCATATTGTTAACTGTATTTTGAATTTCACTCTCTCAAAGAATTTTCATAAGTGTTTTTTGTGCAAAAACGCACTTTCTGTTTAATGAGCATGTGAATCTTTAACAAAAACCACATACTTAAAACATTTACATTATATTTATTTGATGTAGATTTACGCATTTTTTTCAAATGCCCAAACTAAAGATATCAAACTTGTTCTTTAAAAGTGTTTCCAAGTCTTTCGAAAGTTGAGAATTTGAATTCATTCATCTGGTGTTTGATTTTTTATTATAACATTCCTATTTGTTTCATTTATCAGAAGAACTTTAGTCCATTAAAAGTTTTTCTTCAAAGTGCCACAACAACAGTAAGTTTCATTACATTTAAAGAATGTTCGTTCGAACAACAACAAAAAAAGTGACCAAAACGCGCACATTTTTGTGCGTTTGCCAAAACTTAATACAAAATAAAACAAAAATACTTTGACGAAAGTAACGTAAAAATGTAAAGATTTAAAAAAGGGTCTCGAACAGATTTGAAAAAAGTTTATACATTCAAGTAAGCGAAAGGAATAACTACTAAAATCACTTTAATCTTCAAACGTGTTCCTGCTTTTTTTATGCTTATTTCCTAGAGGAATTCTAAAAAACATTTTGAATTGCATTCCATTCTTAAATATAAATTTTTAGTTTTAATTAGTTTAATGAAACTTTTATAACTCAGAAATAAAATCACTTTAGGTTCCTTGAAAAAAACAAAGCTACCACCAAATTAAAATGATTGTATTTTTAAACAGATTTCTGCACAAAAATTTAATAAAAAATTCTTGAACCTCCTTTTTTATTATTAAAAATTATTGAACAAAAATGTGATTTTGAATAAATTTTACATTAATAATTTCCTTCAGTACTGATTCTAAATTTTCTTTTTATGGTTTTATGAATTTTATTTTAATTCATTGCTTTTCGAAATATTTCAGTTAAATTCTAAACTAGAAAATAGTATTTTCAAGTTTTATGAAACAAATTGTATCAGATGTTTCCTTGAATTTTATGTAATTAATATTTTGCTTGTTCTCTTTATCTGCAGATGTCCATGTTTTTGGTTGCCAATTAGAATTAAGGAAAGCTCCGACTGTCAAACATCCTTATCGACAGTGAAATAATCGATTTTTGAATTTTATTTCGTTAAGATTTGGTCATCATTGAAGCATTTGGACAGTAAACTGAGATCATTTGATTCGTAGAATAACAATTTATCAGCGATAATAATACATTGCTAAACGAACGTATTCATACATTGTTTTTATTTAATTATTTTAATTCTACATTTATTCACGTTTACTATTTCATTCATGATTTGAGACACGAATAGCGAAGAAAGCGCAGTAATTCGTTTTTCGCTTGTTTCTTTTGCTTTTATTACGCTTTCCAGAGCCGAAACATCTATAAAGAGAGCAAAAAAAAAATTAAAAAAGGGGTTTCATGCTTTTTTAAAAAAAATTTTCACCTGATGTCGCTCCTTTTGCCTTCTTTGCAATAACAAACCAGCGGGAGTGGCCTCCCCTAAACTTTCTCGTATACTTTTCAAACATTTGTCATTTCCCTTTCCCCTGCGTTGATAAAAAGTTCGAACCAACTGTAACCCAGAATGCAATGACTATCAGAAGGTGTTTCATTGTAGATTATAGTGATAGTAAAATATTGAGGTGAATAATCATATTCAAAAAGATGCGTATCTATTAAAACTTCGCAATATTTATTTTTTTTTATCAAACTCTAGCAATGCGAGTTCCGCGTGCGGAGAAGAAAACAGGTGAATAGCTTGCGCGTGCGCAGAGACTTCTTCCAATACGGAAGTAAAACGAGACGCCCTAAATGTTTGCTGCCTTACAAAACCTCGCCGCAAGAATTGGTTTTTGGCAAACTGCCAAGTTTTCGGGGCATCCTTTCTTTGCACAGGCATTTACGCATGCGCATAGAGTTGAACAAGTATGCTATCATACAGACCGACAGACAGTCAGCCCGTTGACGGATTTGGCCCAAAATGTTATACGGACCTACATTCATGTCGATAAAACTGTGTACCAAATTTTATCCATCTGGCCTTTCAAGTTTTTGAGTTATAGCGTTCGCATGACCTCGAACATACAGACAGACAGATTTCCCTTTGACGGATTTTGTCCAAAAGTTGATAGAAACCTACAAATTATATTAAAGACCACATACCAAATTTCATCCCCGTAGCTCAAATAGTTTTCGAGTTATCGAGTTAACAGACAGACACAAAGACATAATTCCAAAATTGTGTTTTTCGGACTCAGGGAAGTCTAAAATGTGGAGATTCGTCAAAATCTCGAGTTCGAATTTTTTGACGATTGCAATACTTTCTCTTTGTATACTTCGTATACGAGAAAGTAAAAAATGCAAAGGCACAGATCGTTATGGACAAAGAGCAATTTTAAGCATTCATCCGATAAATAATTTTTTGACTTCAACAGAAAGTTGATTAAAATAGATTCTCCTTTATTTACTTCCATTCTTGTTTAAGTGAATAATTTAGAAAACAAATTTTATTTTTAAAAATTCGTTGCTTGCAAGCATTTTGATATAAATAAAGTGCTTCATAAACGATATGAAATATTTTAATGCATTATGTTGTGTTAAATTCACTCAGCGCTTCTCCGGTATCAAAGTGTCTTTGGAATTTTTATTTTTAAAAAATGTAAAGGAATATGATCAGTTATTCATTCTTCATCTGTTTTCATTCTAACAATTTATGATATCAAATGCAGCTTTCTTTTAAGGGAAAAATACTACGAAAAGGCAAAGAGTGTGGAAAATATTGTAGGATACAGAAGCTGCATATATAATGTTTGAAATATTGCCTCTCTTGATAAAGGAACATAAAAAAATTTAAAACTTTTTATAAAATGGATATATTTATTTAATTTGAGAAATGATAATTTTTAAAACAAATGTTTTGGTGTGTAATATTGTAGGAATTTACGAGTTCTTTACCTTGTTTTAAAATTATCTTAAGTACTTACCTCAGACATACTCAAATGTTAATATAAAAAAAAGTCATTGTGGATATGTGTGTATTCATGTATGTTTCACATCTCCTCCTAAACCACTGAATCGATTTCAACCAAATTTTGCACACTTTTATATATTATTGTCAACTTTTCGAAGTCTGAAAGTTAATTAAACAGTCAGTTAATTAGAAATTAACCAAAACAGTTTTTCCGCAGTAACTTTGGAGCTATTTGTTCCACAAAAAATTTTACCTTTTCAATGATATCACTTTTGTATCTGTGTAATATTTTCCGCAGTTTTTATTATTTTTTCAAAATTTAATAAATAAATGATTACATGCAGACGATTTTGAAATAAAGCAAATTTATATATACTTCGTTGCTAAGCAACGGTGCGACTTTCAACTACTAGCGTTTTTTCAGCCAAACCATATTAACGTAGAGTAATAAACAGGCTAGCTTTAAAGGCTATCTCTGTATTATTAATCTCTGTATTTAGTATAGTTTGATCTCTGTAGTTAGAAAGCTATATATTTTACTGCTTACTGTACGAATTTTATACTCCCTTTAATAATTGTATTACATGTTGTTTGAAAGTTAAAAATATATGTTCATTGTTCAAACTTCGTATTTTCATTCAAATCGTATTAATTTAGAGTAATAAACAGACTAGCTTTAAAAGGTTAAATTCAATTTTATTCTAGTTATTTACTCAAAGATATATTGACTCAACATATGATTACAAAATAAAGTTTGCTGTAGTAAAGTAATGTAAACCACTTCCTTGGTTTTGACAATTCCATATGACTTCAGTTACCTAACTGATTATATGAAAAATACTTTCAGATCTGGTGATGTATTTGGTAAAAAAGAGTATAGTCATGAAACAATGGTGATCGTTTGTCATTATTTCAAAAATTAGCAATAAAAGCATTTTAAATGTTTGAACTGACATATTATTGTCAATAGAAGGTGATTAACAAATATATCACTTATATGGTGCGGTAATTCTTTTAAAACCAGTTAGAACATTGCCTACCATTTTTCAATAGCACAGAATGAATGGAGTCTTTGTGCTTCCAGACGAAACATGTATTTTAGACTGGAGGATACTTTTGTGATAAATTATTTATGTTCAAAAGTGAAAAACTTGTTTGTGGAAAGCAAATAATTTGTTCGGAGGTAAGATTGAACTTGAAATGTGAAAAAATCAAGAATTATATGTTTAAAATACCTTATAACTAATAATATGCTTTTGAATTTAATATAGGGGGAGTTGGGGTACGCGGGAACATTGATACAGTCCAAAAATTTTGAAGATTGGAATGGCTCAAGATGCTCACATTCCCTCATATATACGCCACTGTAACCCTTCTCACAGGATATATTTTTCGGCCATGTTTAGTCAAAAGTTAATTTACAAACGAATGAAACTGCTAATCTTCTAAGCGAAGTGAGTGATTTCTTCAACTATGTCCGTTTTGCTGCCATGGAATCTACTCCAAAGGTAGGAAAAAACATTTATTTTTCTGAACTATATTAAGTTTTGAGGTTTTTTCGAGTTCATTTTGAGTGACCACTTGCCTTAAGTAAAAAAGTCTCTTAGTGCAGATTGATAGAATTGACTCTGAGGCACATTTATACGCGTCTTCTATGTGTATCAATGTGCCTTAACAGCAACTACTTTGCAAAATCGTCTTCAGAAATGAGAAAAACGTAAAAATGAACTATGAATTTCTCTCTAAGTATGTCTTGTGTGATTTCTTTAACTAGTTACGTTCTCATGCCATGGAATCTACTCCAAAGGTAGGAAAAAACATTTATTTTTCTGAACTATATTAAGTTTTGAGGTTTTTTCGAGTTCATTTTGAGTGACCACTTGCCTTAAGTAAAAAAGTCTCTTAGTGC